>LPNX010228658.1:19139-48465 GCA_001517045.1 Pseudotsuga menziesii | reverse complement strand
GGAGTCAAGAACAAGGTGACAGCCTTGACTCGAGACTTGCCCCCAAGGACACACCGAGTGGCTTGAATATTTTTGCCACGTGACCCAGGTGTGTGAAAGGTGACAACACTTTTTGGCGCCGTTGCCGGGGATAAATTTTTTTATTCTCAAGTACGACTTTTGTTTTCTTCCTTTTTGTTTTTTCTTTGTTTGATGAATGCTTAGAGTAGATCTTTAATTTTCATCTGGCGACTCCACTGACTTTTTTCCAGTTTTTTTTTTTACAAAGAAAAGAAAAAAAAATTTGTGAAAAGATTTATAAATGCTTATTTTTCTTTTTCACAGCGTGACTCCATTGAAGGGATAAAACCCTGTTATCTCATAAACTTGTGAAGTTTTGTTGTGTGTATATGATCCCATGCGACATGTTAAAACCTTTAAAGCTCTTCACTTGACAGCTCCACCTTTTCAGTACAAGGTTTAATAGTTATATCAAATGCATACTATTATTTTTTGATATGGATGAATTAAAGGAGAAATATGGTGCCCAGTTAACCGTAATGTTTCAGCCTATCGATTTCTCAAGCATCCCAGGTTTTCCTAACTATTGTAATGGTTTGGGGGATGCATATAAATGGCTTCCGGAATTTCATGGAAATTATGGTGATTTGGCCATCACTGGCATGTTAAATCTTTCCTTCAGTTGATTGCTGACTTCAATATTCTTCATGAAGATAATATGATGGAAATTTTTGCTAGTACTTTTGGGGTGAGGCCTGTTGTTGGTTCTATCAAGGCCTTCCTAATAAACATATAACTTCTTTTCCAAGCTTCCTTTGGATGTTTTTAGAGCAGTGGCATGATGGTAAAAGTAGTATGAATGGTTTTAAAAAGTTCCTTGAAACGATCTGTACCTTCTACCTATCTGGGATAGAGTATCACATGGAAACATATGATGGACCTTTTTCCATGATACAAAGTATTGAAGACTTGGAATCACTTCTTGAACATTTAAGTGAAGAGGAGGTTCATGATACTCCCATCAAAAAGCATCCTAGTAGTTATTTAATAAAGGAAGCAATTAAGCATCTTCTTAAAGAATATGAGGTATCTCCCAATACACAACAAGATTCTGAGGAAGGGAAAATCCAATATGATCCTATTGAAGAGCTTCAGGAGGAGCCCATGATGGAACACATTGTTGAAGACTCTCCTCATGTCACCATAGTTGAAAACATTGAAGATTTGAGGTATTGTCAAGTGTGTTGCAATGCTGATATTTTTCTAGAAAGCCCTCTAGAGAAATCCACTGAGCAACACATACCAAGTGATCCCATTGAATATGTCCAAAAGGTTTCCTTGATTGAAGATCCTTTTCATGATATCATAATGGAAGCCTACAAAGAAAATTATGATAAGATTAGTATGGTGTGTGGTGACACTAGACCTTGTTCTCCACATGTTGATGAAGGTTTGGAAAGTTTATTGCCTTGTAACATTTTAGCTGAAGAGGATTGTTATGAATACAAGGAAGACATGGATAGGAAAGAGCATGATGCCATGGATGAAGAGTCCCCCACATATGACATGGATGGGAGTGATGACTATTAGAATTTCATATATAATCCAATTTATGAAAATCTTATGGGGAATACCATCCATGATATGTCCAACAATGGGAGTGTCTATTCAAAAATTTGTGGAAGTCCAATCTATGATACGTCCATAGAGGGGAGCACAGATCTGGATTCCTGGGAAAACCTTAGTATGGAAGAGGAGCATTCAGAATTTTCATGTGATCATTCAGACTTATACCATGCAGAGCCGTATAAGGGTATCAGTAATGAAGACACTGAGAAACAATATTGTGAAAAGTCAGATGTGATGCAATGAGTGGAATATCAATCTCAGCCATATTTTTCACATATAGAGGTTCCTTATGATTTGGAGCTACTTGGGGCTTGTGCAACCAGTTATCATTTGATAAGCACCAGTGATCAATATGATGATGTAGTCATTTTGCCTAATCATTCTGATTGGTATATCAGTCCTATCCAGTCATGGATAGAAGCAACCTGCATGAGCACATACAAGTTGGGGAAGAGTTTTTATGACATTATTCATGCCTATGATCTCCCATCCATCCGCCCATTCTGAATCATCACGTAGGTTTTCAATTTCTGAAGAAGGTATCCTTACTTTGGTTGGTAACCAAAGACAGGGAAATTTTTTTTTATGTTAATAAAATGCTTAGGTGGTTACACTGGATTTGTGATTACACTTAACCCTTTTTATATCATGCTTACAGTAGGAAAATAAGCTCCTTGAAAGAGAGAATTTACTTTTTGCATTTCTATTTTATACTTAGCTATAATAAAACTTTGCTTCTTTTAGTTAGTTACATTTATTTTTTTTAAATAAAGAAACTTAATGGTTCATTTGGTTTTTTATTAAACTTGTGCTACTGAGGTTTTTCTTGTCAAGTTGAGATGTTTTTACAAGGTATATAAACCAGAGATTCTGGTGTTCTCGTATCCTCTCCTTGCCTTAAAGACCAGATCGAGCACACGTCCCACAGTTGGAGCCAGAATGTTACCACCTAAGTTGTACTAAGTGGTTTTTTATCAAGTGAGCCTGGTGAACCGAACAATGATAACTTGTTCAGACTTAAGAAAACCTTTGGAAGTACTTCTGGGAAGTGCTTCTTGTACTATATCACGTGTTCATACCCCATGGGGGAATTGTAATAAATGTTCTAGCATGATAGTGTTTGTAAAAGACTCAGTCTCTTAAACTTTATTTGTCAATTCGATCAGCCCAGGGTGTTTTTTCCCTTGGTTATTATTGGTTGTTGAATAAACGACTGATAATTTTTGAGTTTTTCACTCCATACCTCCAAAGTTGGGGTGGTCGGCTTGGCATTTAGGCCTATTGAGGTTATTAGATTCTATGTGTCAATGTACAAACATGCTAGACATCATGGTTGAGTCATATGAACATGTCTAAGTCCCCCTAGGTTTTTTCAAGTTTTCAATTTTTTTAGTTTTTTCAGTGTTTTTTATTAAAATTTAATTTTTCCAAAACTTAGGCTATTTTTTAATAGTTTAATTGGAAAAATTGATTTTGTAATAAAAGTGGGCCAAATAATCAGTTTTAGTCATGTAGGTGCTCATTTTCAAGCTAAGAGAACCATGTAAACCCATGGACCCACTTTTTCCTGGTTTTGAGTGATTTTCCATCACTCAGGTCAGAAAGCCGCAAAACATCAATTATTGATTATTTTAATTAATAAATTGATGAATAATGGAGCAAATCCAAAATCATAGATCAGTGGATTCTCAGCCGATTTGATTGAAATCAGTCGGATCTGAACCAGATTGACTAGATTTGACAAATCCTTGACTGATGGAGGTGATCTAGATAGATCCAGAGTTGATCTTCAGCATCCTTTATGGGAAATTTCACCCTCCCTCTCTCCTCCACACGTTTTGGCTCATATGGATGAGTTTTGGTGGATGCTTCAGTTAACAGGTTGAGGTGTCAGTCAGATCAGCCCCCTGATTGACATTTGCACTCAGTCAGACTCAGATCTGGATCAGTTAGACATAGATCAGGCATTGATGGACTCTCTATCAGCTGATTTGATCTATCTCCTTGGGTTTGCGCCCCCCTGGGCTGGATCTCCTGTTTTTGTATATATCCAAGCATAAGCCTCCTCTTCCAGGAGTTATAACTAGGATTGAGGTGCTGCTGCTATTGTACTGTTGTTATTGTTCATTTGAAATAAATAGAATCTTTTGAAGCAAGACGGTGTTGTGCCATTGTATGTGTGGATGATCATTGTCATTTTTTACTAAGGTAACATGTATCTATGTTCATAATTTGCTGATTGCTTGTGGATTCATTGCTAAGATTAATAATAAGCTTATTATATTATTGATAGGAAAGGTGCTTTTCAATAATTTTATTGGCCATCTCTTTCATTTGATGCATGTTTAGACATCTAGATTCAGTATGTTCTATAAGCTTATATGCATGTTATTCTGAATCTCTGTGTTTGTAATAATCGGATCTCACAAGTATTTTGGCAAGTTTTTGTTATTTCAGCTGAGATGCAAGCTCCTAGATTGGAGAGGATACTGATATAGTTTGCTTCTTCACTCTCTCCAAAACCTTCCAAAGTCATAGTCCCTCGACATTCCACCTGAAAGCTACACGGTGGATCTTCAAGGCTACCAGCATTTCTCTCCTCCTCTTCCTCCTTCAAAATCAATTCTTTTACCCGGTTACTTTGTTCATATCTTTGATATTGTTTAGATATATCATATTAAAGTAAATTTAATATATATATATCTTCTCAAAGCCCAAAATGTAGATCTTGCTCTTAAACGGTTTCATAAGCATTCTAGATCTAGATTTAGGGAAATCGTCCTTTTTGCATGGGATTTTAAAGAGAATTTGTAGCTTGCATGCATTAGATTTATTTTTTTTGTTATAAAAGATAAATCTAGCAATCAGTGCACATCCTTGGTTCCCTTTTTACCTTTTTTAACTAGTTTTTACTTAGCTTTTTTTTGGTTAAAAGTAAGCTGACCCAAAGGTACTTTCAGAGTTATTTTTGGCATATTTCATTCTAATAATATTGTTTGTTTTTAGTAGGTATAACAGAAAAAAGGAGGATATGCTGCTTGAAAGTGACTTTTGGGCCTTCTGAATGCCCCCAGGGGTCTCCCCTTTTGACTTAAATATTTAATTTTTGCACTTTGTAAGCTCTTGGTTTCATTATGCATAAGAATCAAAAGGCATCATATCAGTTTGCTAATATTGTAACCGCTGGTAATAAAAATAATTTTGAATAGGCTCTTTCGAGCCCATTCCCCATCCCCCCTGGGGGGATTTGTGTCCGTGTCATTTTTTGCTTTTCGTTCATCTTTTTTCAATATAGCGTAGTATTAATTTGCAGTGTATTATACTTTGATTTAAAATCAATTCCATATTCCATTTCTATTGGTTTCAAAGTACCTTTAATACTCACCCCATGAGCCTCCTTTTGAGCCGAAAGGTGAAGAAAGGTTCGTGGTAGTCTAATTAGAAAATTGTGGTTTGCTTATCTTTTTATGTTTCATTTTCTATCAAAATTTGTTTCAGTAACCATAATAAAATCAACCCCTCCTTTATTCCTTGATTGAGGTCCACTTGGACCAAAAGAGGTTCCTGGAGGGTTTTCTTTTTAATAAGAACATCCATCTCAAAATTTACTAAAATTGAAAAGACTCCATTGTGTATGCTCTTCACTTGTATACAGCTCATCCAATCAGTCAAGCTGTATCAAAAGCATTTGAGTGACTAGTATAATTAGGATTCACTCTCCCAAATTGACAAACCATTAGGTGAAAATCCAACACCTAGATCAAACCATTACGGCGGCAAAATACCCAAAGGAAGTGGGAACTTCTGAAAAGTGACCTCAGGGCCCCGATCTCTGTCACACCCTAATGGGTACATTATGAACAATAGCACCAAAGACTCCATTCAGCAAACATATTCCTTGCGGGTAGCCGTGAAGGTTTAGTTTTGGACATACTCCAAGTACTCTTGAGTATATCTGGAGTCCACCCCTTCGCCTAATTTTAATCAACTCATATTTTCACATTAACTTAAAACATACCAAGAGGCAATTACAAAACATTCACTCCAAGCACATGCAAGTACATTGATTTTATTTTGACTCCATTTTGAGGCACTAGTTATTTTCTTGCTATATATATATATATATGTGTGTGTGTGTGTGTGTGTATATTGTGTCTCAGCATTGTGCTTTCGTGTGCTCATTTGTATCTTGTCATCTATGGTTGTTTTTGGTTAAATTTCAAACTCCTAAGTAATTCATTCAGTTTAACATCACCATACTAATTAATTAGCTATAGTAACTTAATAGGGTCTACCCCCCTTGGCTTCGTTAGGAGTTGAGCCTAAACGGAGGAGTCAAGAACAAGGTGACAGCCTTGACTCAAGACTTGCCCCCAAGGACACACCGAGTGGCTTGAAGATTTCTGCCATGTGACCCAGGTGTGTGAAAGGTGGCAATAGTAACCACACAATATGATGATGTAAACGAGCTTTATTAAACCTCATTGCATTGTCCTTCACAGATTAAAATAGTCATTCTTTAATTTCATTATCCTGAAAACATCTACACTTTTGTCAAAAATAAACGAAACTTTCTATAAACATTCAGAAAGTAAAATCAGTTCTAATCTTCCCCAAAACCAAAAATATGGCATGTCCCCAAGCCATCAAAAAAAATGTGACTGAGTTCCAAATAGTATAACAAATAGTTCTAAAAATGCTGCTATTATTTTAGTAAGAAAAAGAAATACTAACCGGTAAATGGAGATGATTCAGATATGTATTTCCATCAAGAATAACAATGCTTAAGAATATCATACAAATAACGAGAGTATAATTGATGTGAAAAATGCCATAGGAGAAACTAGTCATCCATGCCTAATTTTAAGGATATCCTGTCATCCAAAGAATATTTTAAGTTCATCCTAGATTTCATGAGATTTCTATAGATATGGGTCCCATTTCTAGAATAATCATATCCTAGATATTAGTGAATTAAATGATAGAGTCCCAAGTCCAACTTATAGCCATTCTCAAATGACATGAGGAAGAATTGACCTAAACATGTATTGTTATGTTTCTTCTTTGTTTTTTTAGTCTCTTTTGTTTTATGAACCATGTGCATAGTAATACATTAACCATACCTCCTTTACCCAATATTTTCCCATTGCCAGCAGGCCTATTCAGTACCCTGGTGGGTTTATCTTGGTACCATGCAAGCACAGCCCTACTGCCAGCGAGCCTGTTCAATACCCCGATGAGTTTACTTGAACTTACCAGAATTCCTTGTTTAAAGATATTACTTAGCATGGACCCGCTGCCAGCAAACCTTTTCAGTACTCCGACAGGTTTTCTTCATATAAAGGTTTGTTTTTTTAACATGTGGAAACCAGTTGGTACTTAGAGCGAGTTAAGCCTTCTAAACACATAATTCATATTTTTAAACGTGAACCATATAAGTGAAGAAAAATTTATAATGGCCTAAATTATAAATCATGTTAAAAGATAATAACTTAAAGTTGTTCTTGGACTACTCAGTCTATCTTCTTCATAAAACAGAAGGAATGTTCCCCACAAGTAGGAATTTCACTTACTCTTGAGTTTTCTCAAAAATCCTTAAGAGACAAGTTTTGATAATGAGTAGAGGATGAACGAGTAGTCCTTAGGTGTAAAATAGAACTTCGAGTCACATGATGATTAAAATAGGTCTTAAGCAATTGTTTCATTGATAAGTATGAAATATACATATCTGAATCAATCACCATAAAATCCTAAGGAATCATGAAAGAAAGTGGGTAGAAATAATATATGGAATATTTTAATTTCATTATAACTCCCTATTTTAAAACAAATTAGGTTGAATTATAAGTTCTTAGAGCACTTCCCTTTTTAGGAAACATTTCATGGGCAGGTTAAAGAAACAAGGTTCTTGTAATCAAACTGCAAAACCATTTGTTGGATGATTCAAAATTTATTCACAATAAAAACATATGCATCGATAAAAAGTCATATAAATTTTATCAAAGTTTAGATAAAGGAAAAGAGCCTTCCTATTTTATTTGACCAAATTCCATAAGCTGATTATAGAACCAAATCCCTGCATGAATGTAGTCAGCTTATCAGAAATGACTTTTATTTATTAAAGAAATAAAGATATATTAACATATGTACATAAAAACAACACAAAATAGTTTAAGAATCAGGAGGAGGAGGAATGACTTCCTCTTCAACCAGCTCTATTTCCTTTTGTTGTAAGACACTCTTCACGAAATCTTGTCTAGAGATTGGTTGATGATAAATTCTAAGTCTGTGTCCATTTAGGAAAAAGGATGTTCGTGAATTATCAATTGTCTTAATCTCTACTGACCCATTATTGAAGGCTATAACTACCTCATATGGACCCACCCAACAGGGAGTTAATTTTCCTTTGAAATTTTTATAACTTGAGTCGTATAGTAATTCCCAATCTCTGGTATTAAACTGCTTTTTCTTAATAAATTTATCATGCCATTTCTTTCGTTGATTTTGTATTAACATTTCCCTTTCGAGTGCATCTTTCCTAATCTCATCTAATTCGTTAATCTGTAAGATTCACTGTTTCTGTGCGTGTTCTAAATCCATACCTAATTGTACAGCCACACAAAAAGTATTAACTTGGAATTCAATAGGTAAAAGGACTTGTTTCCCATATACTAACTCACAAGGTGTATTTCTAGTAGTGTTTCTCCAAGTTATTATATAGGCCCACAAAGCTCTGGGAGTCTACCTGCCTAATCTTTATGATGTAGCTAAATAGTTTTGGTTAAGATAGCTTCCAATACCTTATTGGTTGATTCTACCTGGACATTAGATTGTGGATGGTAAGGTGGGGATTTATCATGTCGTATACTATATTTCGTGGTAAGTTATTTCATTAATTTAGAGGTGAATTGAGAACCTTGGTTAGCGACAATTTCTCTAGGCACACCAAACCAATGAATATTTCTTCATATATAAATTCTACCACAGATTTCTCTGTGGCCCTAAACAAAGCTTTAGCTTCTACCCATTTGATGACATAGTCCATGAAAACCAGGATATATTTCTTTATATAGGACATGGGATAGATTGGTCGTACAAAATCTAGAGCCCATTTCTCAAAAGGCTAGATCATGACCTGAGGCTGTAAAAGGCACCTCATCCGATGATGTAGGTCTACCCATTCTTTGGAAACTGTCACATCGTCTAACATACCTGGTAGTATCCTTAAAAATGTTTGGCCAATAATAACCAGAATGAAACACTTTGTATGTTGTCCGCTTGTCAGAAAAGTGTCCCCCAACATGGCCCATAATGGCATGCATGGAGGATTTATGTCATGTCGTCCTCCCACACACATTGTCTAATAATAAGATCTGGGACAGTACGAAAAAGGTCATTATCAACCCAAGAGTAACTATAACTATGGATGACAATTCAATGTTTCTCATGAGGAGACAAGTAGTTTGGTAATTTCCCAATTGCCAAGTAATTAGCAATGTCTGAAACCAAGAGGTTTGAACAGACACAACAAATAGATGTTCGTCAGGGAAAGTATCATCAACAGGTTTAGCACCATCATCACGTTGAATGCAAGAGAGGAAATCTGCTACCAAATTTTTTATACCAGGTCAATCGATGATAATGATATTAAATTCTTGTAATAGAAGAAGCCATCGGGCCACTCTACCATTGGTAATTGGTTTATTCATAAAAAAATTGATGGCATAATGGTTCGTATGCACAAAAAATTCATATCCTATGATGTAATGGTGAAACTTATTGATAGAGTAGACTACTGCCAGAAAATTCTTCTCAGTAATAGTGTAATTTAGTTTGGCAGGCGTCATGTTTTTGCTAATAAAATATATGGCATAAGATGCTTGGCCCTCTTTGACCAAGAACTCCTCCTGTGGCCATGTCAGAAGCATCAGTGGATATCTAAAAAGGTAGGGACCAATCAGCCCCCCTAAGTATCAGTGCCACTAATATATTAGCATTTAAGACCTCAAAAGCACTTTGACATGATTCAGCCCATTGGAACTCTATATCCGTCATAAGCAGTTTAAATAGTGGTGTATCTATTTTAGTGAAATTTTCAATAAAACGACGGTAGTAACCTGCATGACCAAGACAACTTTTTACTTCCTTTTGAGTTTTTGGAGAGGGGATACTAACAATTACTTCTATTTTAGCAGGATCTACCTTGATCCCTTGTGAGGAAACATGATGCCCAAAAACTATGCCTTCTGTTAATAGCATTTTACATTTGCATGACTAAGGGCTAGATTTGTCTCTTGACATCAGATCAAGACCTTTTCAATATTATCAAGAGCTTCTTGAAATATATTTCCATAGGCTGTAAATTTATACATGTACACCTCTACACAGTCATGTATAAGATCAGCAAAAAGTTCCTAAAACTGCATGCTGAAAAGTAGCAGGTGCATTACATAAGCCAAATGGAAAACATATATAGGCATATGTCCCCCAAGGGCATGTAAAAGTGGTGTTATCTTGATCCTCAGGTGCTATCAAAATATGATTTTCTCCACTATATCCGTCGATGAAAGAAAAATATTGTTTTCCGGACAAAGTATCTAGCACTTGGTCAATACAGGGAAAAGGAAAGTAGTCCTTAAGTGTGGTTGTATTCAATTCTAGGAAATCAACACAAATACGCTATTTCCTTGTAACTTTATTTGGGACTAACACTAGAGGAGATACCCATTTACTATCTAAAATTGGGTAGATGAAACCAACATTAAGGAGTTTTTGTAACTTTTCTTTCACTATGTCCTTCAAAGCAGGGTTCATCCTCCTCTAAGGCCGCCTTATAGGGGATATACTAGCATCCATGTAAATATGGTGAATACAAGTGTTAGGGTGTAACCCTTCATATTAGTGTATTCCCATGCAAATGCTTTGGATTGGATTTTAAGGACCTTAAGCAATTGTTCTTATTGACTCTCGGTTAACCCTCCATTTATGTGTAAAACTTTTCCAGGGCTATCTTCACAAGGCATGGTATAAGACCCTATATGCTCTTCAATTGAATAAACACATGGTGTATTCATGAATGTTGAGAGGGCCATATTTTAATGAAACTCATCTCCAAAAATTTGATCGAATAGAGCAAAAGACTGAGGAAAATCTATACAAGTTGTTGAAGAGACAAATTGGTTTAACACATTCTCAGTAGTCTGCTCCTGAAGTGCCTAGGAGTAGTCATTAGGAAAGAAAATATCTTCAATATTTTCATCCCCAAAGGGGCAGTCTAACTACCACAAGGTTTTAGTTATAGGTTATGCTGGGGGGGTACAAAGCCAGCTTTTGTGTGGACAACCCATTATAAATGGTCATTTCCCCATCCCTACATCCTATGAAGGCGTTGGCGATATCCAACCATGTTCTTCCCAGTATAATAGGATGTACTTTAGAAGGATCCTTTGATTCTACTACCATGAAATCAATAGGATATTTCCACGAGGCTACTGATACAACAATGTCATCCAGAACCCCAGCAGGTTTTACTGTAGTACAGTCCACTAGTTCCAAAATCGAGGGGGTCGATCAGAGAAATTGTTCCAAATGTAAAACTTATAAGACTGCAGTGGTCATCATATTAATAGATGATCCTAAATCAATAAGTTTATTTTCTATGGAAGTATTATTTACGATAACAGTTACTACTATATTCCCTGGATTTGTATACTTTGCAATTCTAGGCTGGGCAGTCATACATTCAGACATTTCTCCTATAACATGAATAGTGGGGGGGGGGGGGGGGGATTTTTGTTTCTTTCCTAGTTTCATAATGCAAAGTTCCTTTATTACTTTACTATAAATTGGTATATCCTTAATATCTTGTAATAGAGGGATCTTGACATAGACATTTTTTAATTCATTTAAAATATCGTACTCAGGATGGATTACAGGTTTTTCTATTGCTAATCATTTCAGAAATGGAGCGATTCTTTGTTCTTGAGTTATTTCTTTCCAAGGAAGGGCATGAACTGGAATCTTTGGCGTGTCCTGCAAAATAGTATCATTCATGACTTCATTCGGGTATTCTTCCTCTTCATTCTCTTTTCGAATGATGACTGATGAATTGGTTTTGTCATTCACAACTTTTCCAGATCGTAATTGTATTTCATGTAAGTCAAAATAACATAACATGGAAGAGTTTGAAACTCAATTCTATTAAGAGCTTGAGCTGGCTTATTATTTGGATTAGGTATCGGTTGTGTAGGTAACAATGTAGGTCATGGAGGGTTTGTATTCTGGAAATGATGAGGTTGTTGTGTAATAAGGGGAACTAGAGGCACAAACCTGGTAAACATTGTTGGGTATTGGCTGAATTCTGAGGATAAGGATGATTAGATGTAGAGATAGGTGGTGACTGGGGGTAGGAATGTCCCCTCCACCCCTATGGCCAATATTGCTGCTGAGGAAAATTAGGTGGAGGAGGATACTGGGATGGCCAATGCTGCCAACTTGTAGTATTCCACTATTGAGGTGGTTGGTAGGGTTGGTAATAAGGTGGGGGATGTGGTGAAAAATTCTAATATAGTGGTGGGTCCCTTGGTTTCCAAGGAGGCCTCCTGGAGGTTTCTCCAATCTCCCCACTTTTATATATAAATTTTAACCTAGGTAACGATGGGAAATTGTCTGTTGGATGCTCCTCCATAGAGATATGACATACAAAGATTTTATTTAATGGGAATTCCCATTGGGGATTTTTAGTCCTACATCTTGGAAAGAAAATACTAATCAATGCACGTTCCTCTTCTTGTTTGTTTTTTATCTTGTAACGCATCTAGTTGAGAACACATTGCTCCTAAAATATCAGTTTTGAAATTTTCCAATACATTTCCTAACTCTATCCCTGTGAATCCTCAAGAACTAGGAGTATTTCCTTTTAGATTTCTATTTTAATGCTCTTGAAGATTTCTCCCAACTTTCCCCCTACTTCTAGGGTAAGTTCTACATATCTCCCCAATCTATGTGAAGGATTTGTGGGAGACATCGCCAGATGCCATGAGATTAAGGTTTTCTACCAGGTCTTCTGGGATCCCTTTAAGGAAGAGTGTTCATACTGCATCTTATTAAAGGTCATTAGGTTTCGATTTATGTAATGTATAAATAAATCTCTTGAGACAATCTTTCAAGCTCTCATCTTTGAGTTGTTGTATCTTAAAAATATTGTTTCGAGAGTCTCTAGGTTTGTAATACTCTTGATATTTCCACAATAATGTAGTTTTCATATCTTCCCAAGTCCTAATACTATATTATCCTAATCCCACGAACCATCTTAAAGCGGAGTCTTTCAGTGTAGCAAGGAAAAGATTTAATTTGTGAGCATCTTGTAGATAGTTTAAAATTCTATAGAGGATGTCAAACTAAAATAAAAATGTGTCTGGGTCTTGATTACTCTTCCCATAGAAAGTAGGTAAGGAGGAAGGAGGGATGTTCCTGATATTTACATCCTGTGCAATGTCTAAAATAGGGAACCCAAAGGTAGTCTTATTTCGATTCTCTCCTTCCTCTTCATTATTTCTAACCTCATCATGATCTTCATTCTCTCCTTATCTCTCCATGTAGGTTTGATTCTTAAAGATTGTGTACCTAGGAGGCTCCTTCTGAGGTGATAATGGGGCATCCCAACGTTCTTTTTTGGGGGAGATATTCCTATGATCAACTATGTTTTTGCTAAGTTCTATAGGGATGCTAGGTACAACTATGGAGGTTTCAATTTGTGAAATAACTGTATTTGTTGAGCTTCCAAAGAGATCTTGTACCTGATCAAGATAATGAAATTAACGAAGTTAGGATCCCCCACTAGCAAGAAAGTTGTATCATTCGGTTTCTGCACTAGTGGAGGTTTGAGGATTTCCAGTGGCTAGCCCTCTTGAACTTCTTCAAAAATGGGGTCTTTAGGATTTCCCGCTAGGATTTCTTCACCTGCTATGGTTTCTTCTATAAATTCTTTAGGTTTCCAAGTAGAACTACTTCCTATGTGGATTCTCTGATACCTTTCTGCTGAGTTAGTGGTTCGGGTATTTCGTCCCCTGTAAAGGTTAGTGGGAATTTTAACAAGGTTTTGGGAACTATTTCTAACATATATACCCCTCGAATCTCTAGGTCTGTTCAAGAAAAGCTAAACAAAAAAGAAATCCTACAATACCACTATTATTGTTGGATTTGGGAGAGCCTGTTATAACAGATGCGCAGGTTCTTACCTCTCGTCTTACTGCTCCCTCACCACTAGCCTATTGCTAAACTTCATAAGGGGATTCTACTTATTCTACCTTATAGAACAACTCCCCCGCAACGGTGCAAACAATGTTGGGTGTTATATTGTCTTAATTAATTCACCAAATCTTTAGTTATCGACCGAGGTTGGTAAACTTAGAATTGACACAAGGTATATGCAAAGGTAGAGGGGTACATAGGGTGTCGTGGAAATATTTTAACAGATAAAATATTGAAAGATCTTTCAAAAACCGAGTAAAACTCCAGGAAGTTCAACTACTGAGATAATTAGGAAGACTAAGACTAATAGATTAGAGCAGTATTAATCTATACTACTCTACTCTATACACAATAATTGAGAAGGATATGTAAACAACACTATTATAAGAAATTAAAGCCTATTAATTAGCTATTCAACTTCTTATCCTAGGAACTATAAAGCTCATAAACAACTTTAGAAACTAACCATACAAAGAATGATATTACCGGAAACAATATTACAACTACTGGATATGTTCAAGACTCTCAACAACTAAATTATGCATACAACTAACGAATATGTAATCATTAAGATAAACTATCTAGTTCCACTCTCCTTGAGGATTCCGATGATATGCATTCATTGTGATAAAAAATGGAGAGGGAGGTGTGTCAAAATGGCTTTCAAAAGAAGTAAAGAAACTGAATGGTATTAAATCTAACTTAACTTCTACAAATATATGCAAACTAAAGAATTTCCAATTAGAGGTGATAGTAAACATTGTGATTTATTCCATAAGCAAATGACTTTAACGGGGAAAGATATTATGAAAAAATAATTTATTAATTAAGAAACAAATTTTTTTAGCAGTTACTTGAAATTTAAAAGGTATACTACTCTTATATGAAACACGTGTGAGGAAAATATGACTTCGAATATTTTCAGTAACCACACAGTGAAGGGAATAGGTCCTATGCTACGATCAATTTACAAAGTAATGGTGTGCTTATCTAGATATTAACATGTCTAACCCTAAATTCAATATACACAAAGATAAATTAAACTAAAATAGAGATATAATTACCAAATGTTACAACAGTAATGACTGAAGAAATCGGAAGCAAAAGAGACATAACAAAACACAATTCAAAACATACTAAGGTAAAAGGAGGTGAAAGATAGGGATGGAACTTGATAGATACTTTAAATGATATAGACTAAGGTCGTAATTATATATATAACCATTTTATAATTACAAAACATAACATAATTTAAAATCCAAAGAAAAAGAACTTTAAGAAGGCTTAAAATAGAATGGGAAATATTAAAGGTTGGACGAAGGGTTGAATGACAGTTTGAACGGACGGTCCGGATGACGGTTCGTATGAGTAAAACAATGGAAATTAGGAAATAAATGGCCTAGATGATCTAAATATAATTTGATTTCGTGCATATGAGAATAATATGCATAAAGGAAAATAATTTAACCTAGTTAATAATTGAAATAACAAAGATATTATTGGTACTAGTCTATGGTTCTATAGAGACTATTCCCTATTATGAAATGAAACAAACTGGAATATAATTGAAACTAGTCTACAGCTAAACAAGAATTGACAGAACTAATTCTAACTACAAACTAAAGCTAAGATACTAAATTTTATATAATTGAAAAACATAACATTTGACATTAAGCTAAAAGGCAAAATGGAAGGAGAACTGAAAGGAAAACTAGAAATAAACTATGTGCATGACCGGTTACTTTAATTTAAGAAATAGAAATTATACTAACAGCACAACATTTCTCATAATAAAATAGATGCTACAAGAAACAAGGAAATGAACAATATCAACTAACAAGAAACCAATTTGCATAAAGAAAACAGAAATAAAACTACTTATCTGTGAGAAAGGAGATAACAAGAACAAACACATAAATGGATACCACTGGTTGTTGAGGGGCCCTCTCAGCAATTAGGGTTTCATTTCAATCAATTGATCACAAGAACAAGGACATGTTTACAAAACAAAAATAGAACTTATATTAACATTCAGAACATAATTTTTATAGAGCTTCTTCTCTAATGTCGACTAACATATTTACAAACTAGCTAACTAACTATGCTCTCACTTGGAGGTGACTATATATAATGTTTACAGGGATGGGCGGGTCAACCATTTTAGTGGTCGATTTCTTCTAAAATAGTCAACCTTTATGGTGAACAAACAACCATATGACAATGCACAGTCCTCCTCCTGCCCTCTCGCGCGTCGGTTCGCCTCGCATGTGCTGCGACGTATAGACTCTCATTGGCGTGGACTTGGATTGTGTTGTCGAATGGAGAAAGCAATATTTCAAGCCTTATTAGAGAAAGGACCATTGTAACATAAAAAAACGTGGAAAACAGAACAACTAAAGACCGTTTTGTGCTTTAATCATTTGGGAATATGCCGACTAACAACACATGGGATGATTGAGAGGCTGAATGTCGAGCTGGATATGATTTGCACGTATTTAGCATGAATGCATGTCCAATGTTAGCTCATTTAAAGACCATGATCTGCAAAACAAATTCATATATCAAACATATTTCCAAATATCAAATAATTGCTTAGTAAAATCACGAAATAATAAAAATAAACCAAGACTTGCATAAATTCCAAATGCGTTCATACATGGGGATGAATGATAAGTTGTATGACAAGAAATATGTCAAAAAGGTGACAAAATATATTCTAAAAGAGTAAATTACCAACCGAGAATAGTGATAACACCAGGATCAACAATAATGTTTTTCATGTTTATAATATCTCTCTTTAATTCTTTGACCAATAACTTATCTACAATGTTTTCAAGTTAAAAATTGAATTTTATGAGGGACATGATGATTCCTTAAAGGAAAGCACAGTTGGTCATTTTGGATTATTTTAATGTTTTATCAAAATGTGTCAAATGTGCCTCCCATGTTTTCTAGTATATAAAAGTATGTGATCAAAGAAGAGAGCACATATTTTGTGTTAAAGGATTGACAAATAATTTTCATGAGACTCAATAATGTAGATAGGGCACTGAAAAGGTGGAAAGGCAACACTAAAAACTAACATCATCCTTTATGTGTGTGGAGTGCAATCATAGGAATGTCTACTTCCTTTATCCAAATTTTGTGATAGCCAAAATGAGGATCAAGTTTAGTAAGGACTATTCACTATGAATTTCATACCATAGGTCATCACTAATTGTAATTGGAAATTGATATTTAATGGAAAACGTGTTAAGAAGAAAAAAAATTAGGGAACATGACCTAGTGGTTTTCTTCTTGAAAACCATGAAAATCAGGGAAGAGTAGGCACTAGTACTAGGATGTATCGCTCTCACCACCAACAACTCTTGAATGTTATTTTCAATTTCATTTTATTGTGAAAAAGGATGTCTATATGGACACACATTAGATGCTTAACTTTTAGGAATCAATGGTATGCAACTATGAGAATGCTCTCTGCATGAGGAGGGTGGTTTGCAAGGTGTTTGAAGACCTTGCAATGTTGATCCAAAAGCAACTACATATCAATATGAATTATTTGGGATGAATTTATCCATTACTTGGTAGATGTTGAATTGTGCAATAATATTGAAATGAACCTCCTTTATTATATTTTCCATATGGTAAGAACTGATAAATTTAGGTGACTTTGCTTGGAGACCCTTTAGAGTGCATCAATGCCCCTTCGTATTGAAGTGTATGCATAAGTCCTTGAAATCCAATAATGTAATAAGGTCCAATGTTTTCAATCAATTTTTCTCCAAAATTGACATCACAACCTTCCATTTTAATGTCCAAGACATGTCAAATTATAAAAATACTCCTCCATTTGGAGTTTGACATTCTCACAATTTCTGGAACATATTAGAGTACCTCTAATTCCTATCATCATTTGGAAATCATGCAAAAAATGGACACAAAAATGTGTTTCTTATACTCCTTAACAATGGATGAAATTATTGCTACCCTTTTTGTTGATTAAGGAAACCACCTTCTTGTGCTTGTGTTGAGGCCTGGAAATTCGCAGGCAACAACAGTAAGGGATTCTCCCCAGTCAACGTTCCCAAATAGCCCATGACTGTTTGGTATAGGGAATCCCATGACTGCTTGGTATAGGGAATCCATCCGGTTTGCGGTCCGGTTACCGTAGGTCAAGTAACAAAAACAAAGGTTTTACCGGTTGCGGCTCGATCCACCGTGTATTTTTGTATTTTGACTTAAAGTATGGTATGCATGTTCCTAATTAACAATGTAGGGTGATAAGGATGCAAGGAGTAGTCACAACGTGATGCGCAGGTTCTTACCTCTCGTCTTAGAAATCACAAGCATCTAAATCACATATGTAATAATAAAGTAAACTAACTATCTATCTATCTATCTATCTATCCCCGGGGAGCCAAATTGTAACTTATTTATGAGTAATGTGTATTGTGCATGCATTATAAAGAGAAATTACAGATAGCTGATATTCCTTCCTACAACACATGAACGATTAAAGATATTTAGACAATCAGATAGCCAATTGTTTATGAATAGCATGCATTACTCATGGTGGTAATTCCACAGAATAAACCAGAAATCATTCAAACAAGAACATAGGCTCTAAGAGTTAGAACGATCTCACAGTTAATGGACAAAAAGTTGGAAAAATGAAATAGTTCATCTTTCCGCAATCCACAGCATAACATTTGAAAGTCCCACCAATCTTTCTCTGACAGGAAAACAATAATTATTTATTGCAAAAAAAATTAGTTCTTCTTACAATATCACTTTACATGTCTAACTGGGAAAAATCCCCCTATTCTTCTAAGTCTTCTATATTTATACAAAAGGATGAGACTGTTGGGTTGTCCACAAATAACCCTTGGGATTCCCAACTCTTCGCCTCCCAAAATTCCACTTTCATCAAATATTTACAAAATCGTTACATATTACAAAAGTGAATGATCATTCATGAGGAGGTCCCCTCTTGAGCATTCAGAAATTTCTTCCACGCCAAAGCCTCGGAGGCGATGCCTTCAAACGCACAAGGTTCCAAGAAATGAATGTTTATCTTGAACTTCACAGCCTGGTTCTTTATGGCCTCAATTCTGGCCGCACTCAAATGAAGTTGATCCTCCAATAGCTACACACTGATGGCAGAATGATCTACTTCACTCCTCAAGATCTGGTCGTCAAGGGATTTAATGTGCTGTATTTTAGCTTCTTCCTCTTGATACCACTTCTGCAAAATCTCCACAAACGAGTTGTGTTCTGGAAAAACATCTAGCCTCTGCTCAGCTTCTGTTTGGCACCAGTTATAGGTAATCATGAGCCTTTTGAAGAATTCTGTGTATGCTCCTTTTGTTTTTCTAACAACCTTTTTGAAATCTTCTGTTGTGTTTATAGCAAACTCCAATAAGTCATAATCCTGCTGAAGGGCCTGTCGACCTTTCGGGGGAAGCTCTGCAGGAGTTTCTTCATTATTTTCCAGCCTTGGCATCCTTGTTATCAGGACTTCCATGACATCCTGAGACCTATCAACAAAATAATAGAAAGTCTCCAGAATTTCCTCTAATCGGCCGTCTATTTGCAAAACTTTGCATCTCTCTTCTTCTATGGCATTCTGCAGCTGAAGCATCTTGGCCTTTTGTGCCAGCACATGTTCTTTGAAAGGTTTGAGGTCAACCTGATGCTCTCTTGCTTCCTCTAAAGAGGTTGTTAGAGAAGTGATCTGCTCTTGAAGTTTCCTTTCTTGTTCTTGAGCTTGCTTCTCATTTTCCTCCAAGGTGGTTTTTTGCAACTCTAAGTCTTCTATTCTTTCCAGCAGTTGTTCCTTATCCACCCTTAGCTCTTGATACTCTTGCTGCACTCTCTCCAAACACTCTTGTGTAGTTTCCATAGACCTATTTTCTGCTTGGAGAACCTGTAGTTCATCCTTTGAATACCTCATCTCTTTTTGCATGTCCTCATATTTTCTCTTCAGCTTGCTGTTTTCTTCTCTCTCCTTCCTTAATGTGTCTTTCAATTGAGCAGAAGACTTCTTGGATTGCTCCAGATCTGTCATGATTTTGTCCACATTATCCTCCAAGGCATGGATCAATGCAGCTCCTGCTCGAATGGTGAATCTGGGATCTCGATTTGTCCCATATACCACGGTTGTATCCGTTATCATCTTCCTGGACAGACTTCCTGTTGCAACCTTCTTTTCAGTCCTCTTCACTATCCTCTTGGTTTCCTTGTCATAGAAGATTGTGTTAAAATCAGGGATTTCTTCCCCTTCCTTCTATACAAAAGGGACCAGTTTGAGTGTGGGGACCATATACTGTCCAGGTATGCTGGCAGCCGGTACTTCTGGGTCCTAAACCTTGGGGTTCTCTATGTCTTGGTTCTGACCACTAGCTGTGTTAGAGGGTGACTGTTCTGTCGTTGACTGGGTCAGCTTCACCCTCTCTGCTTCCTATCTCTTAAGCTCCTCATAAAGCTTTCTTTTCCTTTCTTATTCTTCATTTCTCGCATCTTCTTCTGCTTTTCTAGCTGCCTCTTGGGAAGCTCTTATTTTCTCTTCTTCTTCTCCCTTTAGCCATCCCTCAGCCTCTTGGGCTAACCTTTGGGCTTCCTCATTTCGTTTCCTGGCTTCTTCATCATCTTTTGCTTGTTCATCCTGCCCTTTCCCACCTTTTGTGGTTATCTTCTTCTTGAACCTTCTCCTCAAGGCTATCATGTTCAATGCACTGTGAAAGATATATTCTTCTCTATCCCAATGGTGGGTGTATTCAAAATGGACATTGTTTTCTTTGCAGTGTTCAGCCACTTTGTTGTGGGAATCATTTCTATGGAAGGGCATCTCACCAAAATGAAACCTTTCCAACTCTTCTACAAAATCATCTACTTTCTTCACTCTGGAAAACCTATAACTTCCTATCTTGAAAGGCAAAGGGGGATAGGCAGCCTTCTTATGTTCAAACAAAAAGCTTCCTATGCCATCCAGGAAGACTTGCCTAACTGCCTCTTTATGAATGATGTAGTATGTGGCATATTTGGGTAACAGGGAGGGTGCTCTGGAGCCTCCAAACATTCTGAAGTAGAGGCCATCTTCAGTCAGATAATAGTCTGCATATTCTTCAATTACCTGCAATGCCTTTTCTGACATGCAGTCACATTCTTTCAGGAAGATGAGAGTATACAGTGGCATGATGAAATGTTCGCAGAACTCTCAGTAATGACTATGGTATTTGTGTGCCCATAGTGGCTTATATGCAGAATAAACAGGTATCCTCTCCCTATCCCAGATGCACCGTAGGCTAGGGAAAGGTTGATTACACAATATACAATCGACGAGTATGGAACTCATGTAAAATTCAGACCTCTTTTGGGACACTCCTCCCAAAGCTGAGGCCATGCAGGCTAAAAGACTATTTGAAACTATGTTAGCCCAGTTGAAAATGGTCCCCTGTGTTGCAACATAAAAAATAATTGGCATCCACTCCAATTTGAAGCTCTTTCCATGAGCTCTCCCAAAAATTCTATTAAGCATTAAGGCGATGAACCTGTATGGGGCCCTTAAGATTGTTGGGTCATACTCTCCCATAGGCCTAGTTCTGAAATGTCTTCCAGACAACAACATTCTTTAAAGGGTCTCAACAAGGTCCATTCTAATGTTTTTTAACCAATCGTCAGACAAAAATATTTGTGCTTCTGGCAGGTGGTAGGCCAGGGCTACATATCCTGGGCTATAGGAAACATAGCCTTGTTTTTCAACATTCTCCAGGATCATAGTGGTTACATCTACCCGGGGCAGAATCCAACCAATCACTTCAGAGCATTAGAAAATCCCTGGTCTTGTGGCAATCTTCATCAGTGAAGATCTCTCTATATTGGCGTATATGCCTTCTTCTTCCAAGCCCATATCAGGCTCCTCTTGGCGCGTGATCAACCTGTATACCTCTCCCCATTGGTACTCAGGCTCTACACCAAATATGCACTTGGTGTCCTCATAGATGTATTTGGTTTTGGTGACAACCTCCATGTCGGGCTCCTCCTCGACCACAAGGGCCTTCTTCTTTTGCCTCTTCAACATTTTGAGTTCGAAATCTTCCTGTCATATATGAAATTATAATCATTAGGCCATTTTCGGCTAAGTCACGAACATTGAGACAATAATGTGCAGTGTTTCACTTCATCTATGCTAATCATGATAGAAATTCGTTAAATGAAGCAAATATGTGCAAGTTAACACCGCTGTCTAATACCAAAATAGTTCTATCAACAAATCTCGAGCGGGGAAACAAAATCTACATTAAAGTGAGGAAACCTTGGGCTCTCTGTGGACGCCATGATCATCGCGCCGCATTGGATAACAAAGGAACTCATGCAAGATTTCAATGGTGTGTTCTCAGGAAAGACAATGTCTATGCAATCTATGATCAATATAACACTGTGCGGTGGTATGTGATCCCCAACCGGCTCGGGTTCGAAACTGAGCGTGAACTGCATCGCGTAAAAATAGTGCGGCTTTGGTTTGAAGGATATGGGCAATGAAAGAGGTGGGGAACGATTCCAAACACCATAGGGATTCCATGAAAAACCGCCCCTCATCAACCTATCATCAAATGGGGCAGATTGGCATGGACAGCGTAATGGCCGTCTGCACCAATCTCCCCAAACACTAAGCACAGGGTTGAAATACATGAGGGCTGTGGAGGGAAACTACCCCATGGGAAAAACACACCCCCACTGATAGTTACTCTACAAAACCCCCACTATATATGCAAGTAAATGACGGGGTCAAGGGAGAACCACCATAAAAGAAAAACCTAACCGTAGAAAAACATTATCAAACACTTGAACGGAATGGGATAACACACGAGAGCCTACCTGGCACTGCAGTATAACCGGTGGGAAGAGGACTGTCAAGCTTCCATGGCTGAGCCACCTGGAACGTGGGTACACTGAAAATGGGGGTCCGAATGAGCTCGAGCGAATGACAGCACACGTAATGACAGTTCGCGAAAGTCAAGAATAACAATAGAATAATAAAACAAACCCCCATATATATATAGTCAACCATAAACGGTGGGCAAAAAATAAAATCGGACGGCGGAAGACAAACGGATCAGATGTCATAAGGATATTTCTTTCCGCAACGTCGGGTGGGAAAACCACTAGGCTATCCGCGGGGAGAACCGGGTCAGAGTTTCGCAAGACTAATCGTCAGAGAAACAGTGGAAAAGGGAGCCGCAATGGCGGAGTCATAAAGGACATCATCGTCTGAGATAGAAAAAAAATCTACATCGAAAGAGAAATCAACTAAATGACCGGAAGGATAGTGCTTTTGGCAGCCGCAACGGCGGAAGCCCAAGGCTTAAGGAGCAGCGAAAACAACAATATGGGGTCTGAAAAATCAAAGCGATGATCAGGAGACTTCGTAATCTGCCATCCGCAACTGCGGAGAATGAAGTAAAAAGATGTTTTGATGCGAAAAGAAAAAATCAGCCGATTGAGACAAATGCGTCGGAGGCAAATATCGAAGCAAAAGCAGATTATCTCTCCGCAACGGTGGGAGAATAAGAAAATAAACTTTCGATTCAATCATTTGAAAACACATTCAAAGGAAAAATACAAATTTAAACAAGTGGTGTATCAATTCAAGTATTAGAAAAAATCTTTCTGAAGGATCATCAGATCAAATCAAAGAAGAAAATCAAACCGATATAAGCAAAAGGAGGGTCCCAAAATTTTTTGAATTTTGGGAAAATGTTGCAGTTGCAATAGCTTGATATATATATCAACTTTAAAGTTTTGGAAGCTATAATTGATAAGAAATCATGGATGAAAATTTGGGGTTCCTCACAAGGATGTTTCTCAGTGGGCACATCATCAAGATAGGGTTGAATCTATGCCTCATATAGCTTGGTTATGCCTTTGTATGAAATTTACTATAAAGTTCCTAGTGAGGTCATATCAATGAAAAATAATGGGTTTCATACATTTATGACTTTGAAAAATATTTCACCATAATAATAGAAGAGATGTTGAATTTTATGTTTGTCCATTTCTATCAAAGTAAAGTTGTATACCATAAGAGGTTGTGGAGGAGGAAAAAAGGGAAGATACATTTATTGAATAAAATTGGGACATGTAGTCCATGTACTTACCACCACATGTTTCTTATTAGCTACCTCATAAGCCTCCACATAAGTTACACTTGGGTGCTACATCTTTACTTGTGCGTTATCTCCTCCTTAATACCACTAAGCAAATAATTTGTGCAATATAAGGGGATGCATGTCATGAAAGGTTGTCAAGGTGTAGTAATAATATCCTGTTGGAAATTCCCCACTATCTTAGGTCCCATCCTATCATTTCAATAATATAATTAACTATTGATTTCAGCTTAGAAAGTGGACAAGTTATTGTTGATTCATGTTTGGGTGGTGGTCATGATGTTGTAACTTTCCTTCTATAACTCAATGAGGGAATGTACTTGTATTATAGTGGGGTGATATTGATGTCCAATATAATGGAAATCATGGGGATTATGGGTCCACTAGAGAGGTTACCAATGATCCATGGCACTGCAATATCAGTCACATGTGGTTTATTTTGATGTTGGGCATAAAAAATGGATCAGTCAAGCTTAGGATCACTTCTGGACAATTTTTATTATTCAACAATTACTATACTGATGAAATTTTCAAATTCTAGATACTCCATGTTCCATGGGAATTTAATTCCCCAAGTTGTAGAGGTTTGACAAGGTTATAGAAGTACATGAGTGCAAAAAAAAAAAGATCTATAATATACCATGGTGTTTCCAAGAATAGCACTTGGTGTCGGTCTGTCATGTTGCTAACTTGGAGGATCAATCATAACCTTACTTGTATTACCAAATTCTTAGGTACATGGGAGTGATCTCGCAAAATATCATGGTTGGTTTATTATATAAAAAAAATGATGAAAAGCTTTTGTAGTGATGGTCTCAGGTACACCTAAATATTTTTTGTCAAATTCAAAGGTACGTGTAATATTGAATCTATGAATAGATTATATATAGTGCAATAGGAATAGTCTCCATGTATTAGCAAAGGTGTTCAACTAGGTGAGCCCACTTATATTCCCCATGTGTATGATTACCAACCAAAATTTTACCCATTGAACACTATATATTTTTCTTTATATACTATATGCGACAATAGATTCAAAAATCACATTTGATGGAAGGTGTTGTGTCCAAAGGCTTGAAACTGGGGAATATACTCGTGAAAAATCTAGGTTATGATGGTAGTTGGATAATTTTTGTATAAGTGACAAAGGATGAAATGTAACACATGCCAAAATGTCCATTATTATGATGTGATAGAGAAACAATATTCTTTTAACCCATGTTGGCCATTTTTCCCCACTTGCACGGCCCAGGTTCTGCGTAGCCCGCCGATCCAACAAATACCCAAGATACCAGTCGGATAGAGAAAGCCCCATCAGCAACACCTGCGAAGCAGGTGCAGTCTCACCCAAGATATCTCATAGATGGGTAACCGTTGAACCCATGTTTCCGTGATTGTCGGGGAAGTATAATCCATTGGTTCACAACCAAGGAGCTCAACGAAGGCAGCAGGACAGCTGGATGGAGGAGTCGATTATGCGTGAATGAGCACAACTATATGTCATCACGAGCGGCCTGAATTTTCTTTCTCCCTCGCTGCTAGCACAACTCATGTGGCACAGCTGACTCGTGTTACTGTGCTCTATGACTTAAGTTGGGATTCATAACAGGAAGTATACAGACTAATATACAATTATTCAAGTTCAAGTCAGCAAGGCATTATGTTCATCTATTTACCAATTGCAAGGAACTAACAGAACTGAACCACTTAACATTATGCGGAAGCATCTATTAATCAATCAATAAACATTCACACATCAATCATTCATTTGGACAAAAGAAATAACGTGGAAACCCTTCTGGGAAAAACCACCAAGGTGCTCTTCATCTGGCATGAGAAAGGATATAGCACCTTGTAGTCTGCGAGATGCAGACTGATCTTGAGATATGTCTTTAAGCTCAGACTCATAGCTCTCATGCTTTCTAGTTCTCTCATCTATTCTACTCCTACTCCTAGCGGTCCGCTCTTACTACATCCAGATCAATGGCTCAACAGCCCCTCTAATGCTACCATACTCTTCTCGAGTCTACTCCTCTTCTGATAGCTAAGACATTACAACATAATCGGCATCCCCCTCCATGGATTACCACTAAATCACAGTATACTGGAAACTGAACAAAGATCAATGAAAACCTAACAGACTAACTGATCAACCATGCTCTGCAACACTAACCAAATAATTCAAAAACATGAAATAATACTAACCAACCCTTTTACCCTTGCATCCTTCTTATTTATACTAATTTACATGACCACGCAGGGCAAACTACATCTCGGTAGTCTGTTAGCCGTCACCATCAACTACCCCTCTGGTTATAGCTGTGGTGATCATGACTTGACACGAGGCACTATCGGCTTAACTTACAAATATCTTCTCATACATGCATAGCTGCAGGATTATGCCGTTTGATACGGCCATGATCTAGATCTTGTATCTGTCGCTTTTTGGCTGTTTTCCCCTTTGTGTGCATCCACGCTTGCCTTTTTGTTGCTGTGCACTTCTTCGTTATGTCTTCGCAGGCCCTTTTCATCCTTTGCGCTCTTCCTTTTCTTCTATCGTGCACGCGCATCTTCCTTGGCTGTGTGCGCAAAGTTCCTTCTTATGCCTCTTTCCTAGGCCAACAGGCCCCCAACACTCACCCTGGCTCATCCTGAACCACTAAGAAAGGGATATGTGAGTGGCCCAATCTGCACGGTATCTTTTTGGGAACAAGTATAGATTTTTAATTTTTTTTTTTATTTTGGCTACATTTGAACCTGCGTAGTCCGCTCCTTGCTCTCTTTTTTTTCTTTTCTCAAAGGAAACTTTCTGACCGGTTCTTGTGTTTCTCGCCTCCTACTGTCTTTAATCTGGCCCCTTTTCTCATTTGGAATCAGTTGAAGTAAATCCACAGATTCAATCACAGAAGGTTTACTGCTACCCCAGATGGCAACAAGGCCCTTGCTTTTTGCTTAACCGCAGGAAATTTTACCTTTATCTTCAATCTTGACACCATCCTTATCAGCGTGACCCAGACATTGCGATCCGAAATCTCTGATTTTGTCTGTAAATCACTCTCTTTACTGCAATGGAGAGAAGGACACCAACATGGCTGGTTTTGTGGCATCTTTTTAAAGGATGGGGAGTGAAGGATTTAATTGCAAAGTTCACTTGAGCTAGCAATGTAAGCTGATGCACTTCCTGTTGATATCATGAGCCTATGAAGAGGAATGTTGTCTTTACTCTGGGACTCTCCCATCATCTTATCATAGTCTGACTCAAAATTCAGCAACGATGATTAGTGTCCCATTCCGACATAGCAATCCCTTAGGCCTTGGTCCTTCCGCCATTCTCATGCTCCGGGGAGTTGATACGTCATTGATGTGGGTCGATGCAGCTTGTTCTCTCATTGTTCTTTCTCGAGTTTCGCTCTTCTACAGCATTGTTTTCACCACCCTCTTGGCCATATATATGAACTTTGAAGAATTGTCCATATTGAAAACTGGGCAAGTCTTGTTATCCTGGGTGGTGGAGGTGAGGGAGTTGCCAAACTTTGACAACTTTCACCTGAGTAGCAGAGAGTTCAAGCCGAATATTTCTTGTTGGACCCCAAGCAACCTATCAAGGGCCGAAGATCCCACCCGAAGAGGGCAATGTCGTGGCTGTCTTCCAAGCCTGTAGAATTTGTGAAATACTGAAGAGACTGTGGACCAGTTCCCTCACACTAGTACAAGTGATCAATTTTGCCATGGCAAAACGTGGCAATATCCATGAAAAATCGTGGATATTGCCACATCTAAGTGTTTTTTTTTCCGTGGAAACAATTCCATCGCAATAGAGATGACCCCTAATTTGCGTTGCAAGAGCGACAATGTTCTATATTTCGTTAGATGTCTAAGCCGTCGATATATCCACGCCTGGCCATCTCTGTATCCACGCCTGGTCATCGCTATATCCACGCTCTGTATAAGTTTTTTTTTTTAAATGCAAACCCAGGAATAAGACGTCACTATAGCCACGCCTTGCCATCTCTGTATCCACGCCTTGCCGTCGCTGTATCCACGCCTGGCCGTCACTGTATCCACGCTTTGTATAAAAAATTTTTTTTTTTAAATGCAAACCCCAGGAATAGCGACGGGGATGCTATACCTACGACAGGCCACATTAGGGTTTGAAGGAATCCATTACATGGTCTGAGGTCATCAACCCCTGGGGTGGTTGAGCCTATTTAAGGGTGATTTGTGAAGCTTTCCACCTTTGCACATTTGGTCTTCTAGTACACTTGGTAGTTTGCAAATGCCCATGTCTCCTAGAACATGAAGAAGGGCACAACTCAATACCCAACCAAGCACATGAAAGATATATCTATTAAACATTTCAGAGAGGAATCCATCATTGGAATGCCAATGACCTTACCTATTCATAATAATAAGAGAGTGTTTACATGGACTTTGTGACATGTTTGCCTCAGACAACCAGACAAACTGATAGGATTTTGGTGGCAGGTAATAGACTAACCAAGATGGCCAAATTTAACCCTCACCTCTTCACAAGGAAGGTAGGGGATATTAGTAAAATATTGATAGCCTAGGTATTTCCAGGTATGGCCTTCCTAAAGATATTGTGAGTGAGGAGATGATAAATTTATAGGAAACTTTAAGGACCAGTTGAAGGATTTGTGCATATAATTAGCCCTCAACAATAACAACTAGTACTAGATTCATGTGCAAACAGAAAGAGTTAGAGAGCTATTGTTTTGTTAAGAGCTCATGTGGCTTGGTAAGAAAACTCTGTGAGAAGAAAGGCTTCCATTTGTGGAATTCTTTTATTATAATAGTATGCATGCGCTAGTATGTGTGCCTCCTTTCAAGGCACACAAATGGTTAAAAGTGGTTTAAAAAAAAATACAAATGCAATATCCATGTTAGTATTTCTCATCATGTAACTTGTAAGTAGTTCTCGTCTTGTAAGTAGTTCTCATCAACAAAATGCCAAAATATTATTAAGATAAGCAACCCCCTTAATGCAAGCAGCCCCTCTTCTAAGGATGTTGTTGGATGACATCGGCAGACTCTGGAAAATTTCATTCAAAAGTATTGTAAAACCAAAGTCATATAGCATCAAGGTATCAACCAACCTTAAACATTGATTATGAATCAAGTGAAGAAAAGATCCAATAGAAAACCTCCAATGTCAAAAGAAAATTTAATCAAATTAATAGAAAAACTCCAATGTCAAAAGACAATTTAATCAGGAAAAGATTTATAGCTGAGAACACTATTAGCTTTATTTATATGTC
>LPNX010228658.1:0-13323 GCA_001517045.1 Pseudotsuga menziesii | reverse complement strand
GCAACTAATCATTCATCTTGCTTCTTGTCTGCTAGTGTTGGCAAACCTGAGCCATGTAGAAAAATATGGAAATGCTGGCTCAATGCACATCAGGAAAATAACCATATGTAAGCAACTGTAAGTTGTACAAATTTTGCAAGAAGTAATGAAGGGGTTGAAGGTTAACAAGTCCTCTTTGAATGGATCTACTGAAATGATTACAAGTGATTGGCGACAAACTGAAGCACCTTAATTATACACCATATCTGAGCTGCTTCAGATAGCACAGACCTCTTTGCCACCCAGCACAAACCCATTTCACATGCAGATTTCTAGAGGATAACCATCACATCCTGCATTACAATCTGTGAAACCGATCCCTTCATGCTGTTGCAGACACCATGACAAATACACTTAGCCAATCACAAAAGAAAATTGGACAAAAAAGCTGACATCAAATATTAATGAGTCTCCATAACCATAAAATTGCATGGATGGAAAAAAGTCAAATGTCACAAGAGTTGACATTCTAGACATTTTTTCCCAAAAATGAAAATCATACATCACTGAATAACAACCTCAATAACCATAACATTCCACATATAGATAAACAAATCAAATTTCACAGGAGTTGACAATTATGGGCATTTTCACCCAAAAAGGAAAACTGGGCACGCTTGCCATTAAAGATGAACATCAGCCTCAATAACCATGAAACTGCATGGATGAAAATAAATTGAATGTAACAGGACCTGCCTATTCAAGAAATTTCCACCCTAGAAAATAAAATTGGACACGACTGCCATCTTTGATGGCAGCAGCCTCAATAATCATAAAACTGCAATGATGTCACAGGGTTGAGGGTTCAATGATTCTAGATGGTTTCACCCAAAACATTGGCAATAAAACAAGACATTCTATATAAATTCATAACTCGAAGATGCAAAGATTTTGTGCATGGAAAGGGAAGATATAGCTAGAATTTTAGCAAAAAGAAGCATCAATAATTAATATTTAGGGTGATTTAACAACTTAATGAAATAAGCCCTTTGCTGCCGCTGTGTTCAGCATCAACATCAGCATTAATAATTATATTTCTAACTTATATTCTTTGTATAGAATTTTTTTAGGTAGAAAATGGGTAGTTTCATACAAACTAAATTAGATTAAATTTTGCCTTCAATCAAAATCTGGGGTTTTGTTAGTAGTGCAAATGAAATTGTTTATGTTACAATCTATAGTCAGTTGTAGTTACAAGGACATTGAGATGTATAATATTGAAGTCCAACATATTAAATTTGTGAGTACCAACCCCCTAACCACTAGTCCAAACCCACCTTGCCACATGCAACATTATGACATGAGAAAGGAAAGAGAGAAAGCATGCAACGGTCATGGAAGGCAAAGAACAAATAAGGACAGCTGTCTCTGCTTCACAGTAATTGACTGAAGTGACTTTCTTAATACACAATAAAATACTGGCATGTTAAACATATATAACAAACATAGATTGCATCAATACAAGCCGCTTCACAGAAACAGAGATCTAGGAAATAATCCACCTAAGAAAACTAGATTAAGGGAAAAAATACAAGTCAAATTTGCCAAAGAGAACAAACACAGGCTCAATCAGTGCCCAAAAAAAGCATAACAGACTACTATGACTGCAAGCCATGTAAGTTGAAACCTATTTTTTCAAAATGTATTAGTATATGCTCATCAATAACCATAAAGAAAAAGCACAATTAAGAGACCTAGCTTAGAATGTTATATTGTATCTCAGGAGGGCTTCGTAAAAACACACTTACTTGTCTAAAGATAATGTTCATAATTTCATCTCCAGAATTGCAATTTTCAAAGAGAAAGCCATTCTCCATCTTTACATGATCTATTGGATAATCTTCCCTCAACTTCATTTGACTGTTTGCAGTGGATTTCTCACTTTCACACCATCCACCAAACCCTGGAACAACTGAGTTCACTGGTGGTTTGAAATCCAAATTCATCTTTTGATCACAAAATCCAGTGTTCTGCCCCTGAGATTGAGCAATATATGTTCCCACCATTTTATGATTAAGAAGAGATGCCCAGCTCAACTGAGTAAACCCCTTTGCAACCCCTTCTACAAGCCAACCCTTCAATAATCCAATGCCTTGGCTTTTCACAGAACCCTCAGCCAAAGGATTCCGATGAATCTTTACATCCAGAGGAAACTGTGCCTTATGATTGCCTGAAAAACTCGAGTCGTTGATGACTTCAGTAAAATTACCAGCAGCCATGAGAAGCTCAGACAAGGGCGAGGACTCATGAACCATGTTCGTCCTAGGGAATAACTCCTTCCCAATATTATAACCCTCTTCTGAACAAACCCATTCAGCCATGAGTAATCTCTCATACCTATCCCCGGCAGTACTGTAAAGCCCTGTGCAACCTTCCTACTCCCAATGATTCTTTAAATGCCAATCCTGCATCTTAGAGGGCCAGCAATGATCATGGCTTCTGCTGCTGTTGTTACCACCACGATTTGCCATGGAATTTGAGTCCATATTCTTAAAAATGACTTCTTCTTCACAAGACCAAAACTAATCCAAGGAAAAATACAGATACATTTTCAGGCTCTTTTCACATGATGAATATTACCAAATCCAACGATCCCATATTTGCTTCGATTTCCAAATCTGGGATGATTAAAATACTAACCTTGTTGTCTCAACAAAACTTCCATGAGAGAAATACTCCCCAGACCCTCGTCCAACAGACCCGCATCAGAGAGCTCCTGAATCAAACTGATGTAGGTAAAAACATCTGGGGCCATCCCCTTCTCAACCATGAGAATCTGCAATTCTATGAAAAAATCGAGCTCGCCCATTTTACAGAGCCCATCAATCAAGAAGAAATGTAGATGACAACATCGAGCTCGCAAACTATGGCAGTGAATTTTTTCATGTGATGTGTTATTGGTAGTGTATCCATGAATCAGGAACCCTTTCCATGGGTATAAATTGTAAGGAATGTTTCATGAACTATTCTATTTCTATGTCTTTCTATTTTTGTAGTTTGAAAATGTGATTATGCTAAATTAATTAACACATAGGGATATAGATAAATGCATGAGATAAATTTTAATGGAATGCACGAATAATCATGGATTATTTGGATGAATGAAAGTTTTTTCAATAAGGAAAATTTATAGGTAAAGATGTCTCATATATGGTCTTGAGGGTAGGCCCATTATCAAGACTAGTTACTACCACATGCATAGACAAACATTATAATATGGATCACATATTATATATATATAATTATTGTATGATACCTAATCAAGAAATTAATTGAATTTTTCATGATAATATCTCATGGTAATTGAGTGTCTATGGTATAGGTGAGATACCAGTTCTTTCTTATGAATATAGATGATTACTTCTATAAGCTTGAAAGTATGGGGTGGGATGATACTACGATGACATTAGAAACTTGCACTATGCTTTGATCACCTAGAGATAATATTTTTTTTAGTTTTCTAGTGGGATTCCCTAGAAGTAAATCTTTAAAATTTGTTTCTCTTCTTGCATGTGAAATCCTTGGTAAATGATGGATTTCCTTAGGGATTGTTTAGAAAATAAAAATATGCATGAGATTGTAAGGTTGAATGGCTACAAGGAAAAGAGGAATCGAATGAATATCATGTGTGAGATTCATGACATATGATGGTTTGGGTCAAGACAATATATTTTGGGTGTATTAGAGAAGACCATAACATAAATTATGCCTTTTATAGCCATGTGAAGTGAACATATATTTATACATATAAGCACATGCCAAATTTGCATATTGAATATTGTATTTTGAAGATATGCACTTCAAATATGAATTTGAAATTCCCATGAGTGGAATCATTGTGGAATATAAATGACTATTAGTCATTAGTGGTCTATAAATTCCACTGTGTTCTAAAGATGGAAATATTTGGATTCTTCAGTAGGAATGACTACTAATAGACAAACAAAATTATGTGGAACATATTCTTTGGACCGTCTTTTTTATGATCCAAATCCTCAAGATATAACAAGTTTTTGTTAACTTCTCTTTTTCCAATACAATATGGGAATGGGTCAAGAGAAGAGTGATATGGAATACCTTGTCATCATTTGGCATAGCTATGCTCCTTTATATCTGGGTTGAATGTAATTAAAATCAAAACTAGGAGCCAAATTATGGTCAATTCTCATAGTTATGATAACATGGAACATTTGGACAGAGAGAAATATGATAAGATTTCAAGGGGTCAATTTTATTTTATTTTATAAATAGAGGAAATGATCATAAGGAATATAGGTGAAACTACTACTTCAAGAAAGTGGGAAAAATAAGACCTTAAGAGATTCATAGAGGATCAACACAAACTTAAACTCTAGGGAATTCAAATCTTCAATCTGACTCAATCTAGTTTATTCTCCCACTCAAACTGAAATCAATTAGATGAAACGACAAACTATGAAGTGAGGACCTGCAAATGCGTTCACCTGGGATTTCTCAAGCTCCTAGCCAAGGGGAGCAACTCTCTCCAGCTCCCAGAAACCGTGAAGCCAACGCGTTCGGGGCCTGCAAATTAGAGGGTTGGACGGAATTGTGAGGACCTGCAAATGCGTTTGGGGGTTGTGAGGGACGAAATTGGAGGGCGGAAAAACTTGGATGAAATCACACATGTAAAATCACACTTGAATCAAAAGTATGATATCATGTTAACATGGCCAATAAACCAAAAATAAGGACCATAACTATGCTAAGTGATTCAATATAAATTGTTAGTGGAATAATATAATACCACTAGATCACTTTGAAAGAAAACAAGTCACTCTCCTCATGAAGATATTTTCTTTGCAACTAGGAGTTAAATTTTATTATGTCCATGAGGACACCAAGACTTCAATTATTCCAAGGTTTAAATCCCTCTCTTGATCCCACACCTAACTAAGTCACCATAATGTACGCAATGGTATGAAGTGAACAAAGTCATAAAAAAGTTAGAAAATCAAAAGAAAAATAATTATAAAATATGGGATGGACCAATAATATTCACCAAAAACCTCATAGTAGCCATAGCTGGGAGAACATTCTTTGGAATTGAAACCAATTAGGAGGCATCCAAAATAGGTCAACCATAGAGATGAGAAGTGAATACATATCCCAATAACCATTAGGTCCAAAGGATGTCAAAATAACAACATAAAACCATGATTAAGCTTGGCCATCCATACTGTCATCAAGTACCTTGGAAGTAAATGGAATTGATAGAAAAACAAATGAAGATAAAATTCTTACAGACAAATTCCACCAAAATCAAAATCCCACAAAAATACAAAATTTCACTAAAGGACAACATTTTGGAAGACCAAAAGTTTGAGAAATTTATTTATTTAATTTTATGTAATTTAAATAAGCTCAAGTATCACTTGGAATGTGGAAGGAAAATGGCCATGGAACTTGAGCTATAATTTTTAAACTCTACCCATGTAAAATGGATTTTTCCTTTTCACTCTTCTCATGAAAAATTTCACGGAGATGAATAAAAGGGAAGTTGATTGTGACTGACAAAGTGCATTTGATGTTATGTGATTATATTCTTCTAAAAATATCTCATTAAATTCTAATATTAACCTCGAATTCAATTCCTTTATAATTTAAATTTCTTTCTTGTTCATGGAACCTTGTAATGGTTCCCTCATCTCTGTAGATGTTGTGGAAATTGACTATGAATGAGGAATGCTCCACCCAAAATTAGGTGCAATATGTTCATAATCCTCTCAACACAGTTGCCACCTTGGAGCTGGGTCTATGAATCCATCGGGGAGATGGGTTAATTCTCAGACTCCATAGGCTCATACATGAATAATACATACCAAATGAAATCCCTTTCTTCCCCAGACCATACCAGACAATATCAATAAATTAATTAATTTAATGATGGAATCCTTCTCCATGAGGAATGTAATGCCTTCTCCCAATGACTATATAAACTCTTTAGATCGTTCCCTGAAAACCTTTTATAAAAAAAATCATTAATAATGATAAAATTAAAGAATTAATCCCCATAACCAAGGTCCTAGGAAAAAGTTAAGATTTAGAGAATATTTTTAGGGTCCAAGACATGGTTAAGCTACAATGTCATGACACCAACACTCTATTCTCCTCTCACACACCTTCCCCTCTCATGAATTTATAGTCCTCCATCTCTTCTCAATGTTCTCTCCCTGTTTGCAGCTAGCTTCATATTTTATTACTAATTGTTTAGTTGCAATTACATATACTTGGCCCTCATCCATATCAAATTTACAATTATATTACAATATGGGGGCTATAGCATGAGTGTTACATTCTCCTACCCCTTAATTTCAATACCTCCCTTGATGTTAATTTATTTATGCATACATACCCCATGGCTTGTTGACTCTAGTTTCTTTTCCAAAGATTTTGATTTTCTTTAGTAGCCTATAGTGACACTCTTCCTTATCTTAAGATAGATATGTATTTGGTATTATTTATTCATCAACATCCATTGTATTTTTTGAGATCTTTAGAATTCCGTATGTCTATTTATTATGGAAATGCCTTCAAGGTACTTTCCAAGGGAAATTGCCTGGCTTTAAATGGCTTTAAATTAAAATACCCATTTAAAGCCAGGTGAATGTTTAAAGCCCATTTAATCATTCTGGAGAAATTTCCAAGGGAAATTGCCTGGTGAATATTCTAGGCATAGGAATGCAATGAGAGATATAATATAGATTGCAGTGTTTTACCTTTATAGCATCAACTGTAGAAGAAAAGAATGATAGTATTTGGGGTTTTACAATTTACTCATCTTATTTATTTTTTTGTCTATTTTAATTTTTTCCTATTTAAATTTTCCTTTTTGTCAAGAATTAGGTAGGAAAAGAAGATGGCTACTACAGATATATAACAAGGAACATGGAAAAATGAGTAAAGGTTTTTCAAATGATTGAGATGCAATATAAAAGAATTATAAGGTAGGATCTATGATAGTTGTGATCATGACATTAGATACACATTAGATCAACAACAAAAACCATGGACATTGAGATTCATATAAAAAATCAATGGTTGAATAACCCAGACAAACCAAGTATATAACCAGCGGTGATATAACCAAGTATATAACTTGACCGTTGTAAAAAGTCAACAAAAGACGGTGCTGTCACTATAGAGACGGTCAGGCATGGATACAGCGACGTCCAAGAGTTTAGGAGTGGATACAGCGACGTCTAAGAGTCCAAGCGTGGATACAGCGATGGCTAGGCATGGATACAGCGATGCCTCGCTCCTGTTACATCGGATTTTACACCAAAAAGTAAGAAACATGGAAAACCTCCGTGGAAAAATCCACGCTTTTCTACTAGTGTCAGAGCTTGTCAAAATGGGATGGGTCTTTGGTCCCCACAAGATCCCGCTCTAGTGCCACCGACAGGGCTGCTACTCTACTGGTCTACTAATAGCCAAGGATGACTTCATCGAAGGCTTGTCAATGGGTTGAAGCCACTAATTTATTATCACCATCTTTCTTCTTGCTATTTCTGGATACACCCGACAAGCTGAAAGCTGCAGCAACAGCTTTAGCCCTCAAGGCTGCTCAACAGGAGACTCTCCAAGTCATTTTTAACTGCAACTGGTGGGTGAGCAACATAACACAGTGATAATGGATTCATGCAAGCAAACCCTGATCTTATAGGGAGATCATTGGGTCTTCTTTTGTGCAGGCTTATCCAATGGTATTATGAGGAAAAGACACTCACCTTCTGTATCGGATTTCTTTCTAAGATATTCTATGATGGTGTTGCAATTTTTGGGTAATGACAGTCATGTGCATGTGTGGATGGATAAACGGTCATGGTGACCGAGTTCTCCGTACTTGATCCTGCTGCAGTGCTGTCCTAGTTCAAGCGCCAAATCTTCGTAGATTCTTGATGCATTTAATGGTCTATTAGCATGTGTCAGCTGTCTTGGACTTGCCATCATTTACTTCAGAACTGGTTTTGGTGGCAGTTGTAATGTGTCTCATCATAGCTGCACTACTTTCTCCATAACTTCTTCCATCCTACTACATGCGTGCAGTGTTTATGATTGCCTCCAAAATTCAATTTTTTTTTCTTCAGCAGGATACCTTGGTCGCATTTATGTACATTATTGTGAACTTGTTGGTTCCAAGGCTACTTTCTCAATAGCACAGCATTCTTGTTGGTTCCGGGGCTACCTGCACTAGGGATTCTATCTTCATAACTTCTACCATGGCTTCCTCTGCTTGCACGACCAATTGCTCTACCTGATCGGACTATACATGCTCCAATAAGTCTTTCTCTATTGACTGCAATATGCCTTGAAGCTTGTGCTGCATTGGATGAATATGGTTTGTAATATTTTCTACCTCCGTCTGGAACTCCTCAACCTGGGCTTCCCTAGCCTTCTCCTGCTCGCGAAGGTTCTAGAATTCCTACTAGAGACTTTTGAGCTCGGCATGCTTAATGATCTTTTTCTAGAGGGGTAGCTTCTGCTCATCTATCTCGCAAATGCACTGCCTTATTTTCTCAGTTGCGCCATATTCAAGTAATGTTTCCCAAATGGTCACAACATTTTCTACGGCCTTTATGCATATTGCTTTTCTGCCTTTGATTTGGGTAGCAGCTTCAGACACTACTGCTTTTCTTTCTGCAAGCACCTCTAGGGGTGTGCTTGGTATCTGCCAAGCTTGTAGATATTCTACTTGGTGCTAAAGATATTGCACGATCTTCGCAATCCTAGCCACTTTAGCTAAGGAGTATTCATCGGCTTGCCCAACCTTTGGTGGGAATGCTACGACAACATTCTTAATGGAATTCGCCAACATGACACGGATTTTCTCTCAGGATAAGATTTTATGTTCCTTCTCAGTAAAGAAGTTGGTGCACTCTTGCAGCTCCTTTTCCTTTCCTTGCAAGATGGTCTTACGTAGTCTGGCCTTCTTTTTCTACTTTGTTGCCTGATGAGCAACAACATTTTTCCTTAGCCAGAGTTTTGCTATAGCTTCCTGCTGGATAACATGGATCTCGTCCAAGAGCAACTTGGAGAATTCTATCTTGGCAATGGTATTATCAGTATCTGTAGTTGTCTCCTCTTTTACATCAAGTGCTTGTGTATGAATGAGTACCTTGATTGGTGGTTCCCACAGCATTGTGAGCGGTGGAATGTTAGGATCAATGTGATAAGCTTTGGTGTCCACTGTGTGCTTGACCTCATTGATAGCTACTTTCAACTGATTGAGGTGGATCTGGACCTAGGCAGTAATGCTCTCTTGCTGGGCCCTTATGTCACTAAGGTTATCTTGTGCAACTTTCACTACAGCCCTGGCAAGTTCTTGTAACTCATCCTCTATTAAGGTATTGGTGTTTGTTGTTCTGTCTACCTTCTGTTTATTCCGTAATGATTGGCCCTCCTCGGATTGTACATGGTTTTCTGTCTTCACTTCAACATCCAGCTGCACAGAAGGATGGTGGTATGAGTCCTCTATATCATCATCATCTTCCAGGTTTTCTTGTGATGGGTCCCCTTGAGTATCATCACCTTCTTGCTCTTCACCCTAAACTTGGTGAATTGGTCGTTCTTCTATATTCTTCTCTTCAGGACGTGGTTTTGCAAGTGGGTTGTGCCATTCCTCCAGCCATAGGTTGACAATTACGTCTGCATCCTCGTTGGTTACTACGAACCTAGCTTGATGTATATGCTGAGGTGGACCTTTGACAGGAAACAGATTTATTTGGTACATATCAGCTTCAAATTTGACAAAAGAAGCATACCTTTGCACATTTACAGTGCGAATCCTGTGGGTTTGCTGAACAACCTGGCGTAGTGCCTTTGCGTGCAAGAATATTACCACATCACTATCCTGTTGATGCTTGGTGTCAGTATTGTCTTCCCATAAATTCTGATATTTTTCCCCCAAACAGGATACCGAGACATTCATATGCACATAGTCTGGGGGGTCAGCCCAGACAGTGAAGGAGATCAAAATTAACATCCAGGAATAGTAGAATTTATGACCTTCCTTTTGTTGTGCCAGCATCACATCTTCGAAGAGGGTGGTGAGCAAGTACCACGACCAGTTGAATTTATGTCCCTATGCACATAAATTTGCAATTTCTATTACTCCTGTAAAACATGGCGTCGGTACCACTTTATGAAATATTTTATAGGATAATAATTTTGCAGCAACCTGGACACTTTTGTCTTGGATGGGCCCAATTAAGTATCCCCATCCTATGCGTTGAAGGTTGTACTTTCTCTTAATGTCCCTAGTTTTATGTTTAGCGAGGTAAGGCTAAGGGTCTTTGCCTTAATCTCTTGGAAGCCCTGTAATTCTCGCTATTAGTTCAATAGTAATTGGGTATGGATGATCTAGCCATAAATATCCTCTATGAAGATAGACCATAAAATACTTTACATATGTAATGGCCTGTACACTATGGCCGAAATGGGGCATGAACAACATATTTGTGAGACCTAAAGTGGCTAGTCCTTCATCCCACTTCTGTGGTTTTATTATCTTGATAGCAAGGTCAGCAGTCTGTATTATATCCATGTAATCTGTTATCTATAATCCCTCCTACTGCCGAGTGTTGTAGCCCTGGAGTTTGAAATAGCTAAGGTGGGTAGGATGTCCTTCAGCATAGGTATGCCGACAGGGATCCTTGGTGCCATTAAAGTGGTCACTGGCTTCGCCAGGAGATCTGCATGCACTGCACCAAGTCTTCTTGGTCTAATGTAAGCTAGAAAGTTCGGGTCGACCCATTTTCTCTATGAATATACCTGTGATAGTAGTTCTTCATCTTCATCATCAGTTCCCTTGTCAAAAATAGGTGTCTTTCCACGCTCTCCTGGAGTGTCTAGGACTTTACAGTTCTTTTGTCTTGGTTTCGATCGTGCAGATGACTCACCTGGGATAACTGGTTTATCTTGGACTAGGTTTGGCACAGGACGTGAACTAGGGATCAGAATTATTTATGGCCTTATAATTCTTTCCATTGTGTTGGTCTTTGGTGACTGCTACAGCTGTGGGCTTGCGGGTGACTGTATTTCTACTTCCTCCTTAATTAGGTAGCTAGAGATGACAGTGGCGTCTGAAGCCTCACTTTCACTTGGAATGTTAATTACCATGGGTTTGAATGGGATGGAAAATAGGTGACAGGATGTAGGTCTACAATAGCTCGGCTCTAGTGCTCTTAATGTGTAACAAAAAACTGACCCGATGGAGAAACGAATATTTAGATAGCGAAAAATGTCATTTAATCATTTATTTGATACTAGTTTAAGGTCTAATCACGCTTGCAGGCTGCCTTTTCCAATGCTTTCTCCATTAATTTTTGTATCTGACCTTTCAGGCTATACTTATCAGACCAGTAATGGAAATTAGTGCTACGACGGTTGTCGAGAGATAATATTATGCCACCTTGATCCTCGTACTGGGTGGATTTAATGCCATGCAAGTGACCCAGCCGTACAGATCTTTGTTATCGATTCGGTGGTTAATGCTAGCCAGCTTATCATTCCTACTTTTTTCCTTCTTTGGCACCTAGTTGTCTTACCGCTTGCACACTTTCAGTTGCCCACTTGGGTATATGTCATAATGTGACCACTAGGAAATTTAGTGCTCGTGCTTTCTGTTGGTTCTGTCGTAATCTTGCAACAGAATAATTTATGTATTTTTGCCATTTTTTTTTCTCACACATGTGGGACTAAGGTTTTGGGAAACTGCCATTGACCAAACGCACAATGTGGGTACCATCGACTCTTCTGAAATTGCATTGTGCCCTTACCCATAGTTGGTGCGATGGTATATAATCATGGACAAGTTTCCTTTAGTTTGTGTGGGTGCGTGAAGGCTCTGCTATCATAGTGTAGGATAAGTCTTCCTTTTGTGGATGGCTTCACCCTGATGTATTGACAATGGCGTGTTGGAAGTTGTTGCTGAGTTGGTTTAGTATGCAATTGCAAAGGTATATTCATCCTTTCCACATCTTCCACCATTTCCTTTCTTTCTGTGCCTTCTATAGGGAATAGGGTTTGATATTTCTCCAGGAGATCAGCGATTTGTACAACCATTTCATCCTGCGAGTCACTAGTGGAAAATGAGATATTAGTGACCAAAAAAATGACCAAAATCCGCATATCAATGACCACTTTTGGTTTGGCGATCGCTGGTGGCTAATTTGCGGTCTTTTATTACATGACCAAAATTGGTCATTTTTATTTTGGTCATTTATAGCTTGTCGGTTGGTCATTAATTTGGTCATATATTTGAATCAATGACCAAATATATGACCACATTTGTGACCAACTTAATGATCACATGACAAGCTAAAATATGACCAAATTTGGTCGCGTAATAAAAGACCATAAATTAGCCACCAAAACTAATTTTTGGTCATTGATATGCGAATTTTGGTCATTTTTCTGGTCATTTGTATTTCATTGTTTAGTCGTGTATCTCTTAATTATTGGTCATTTTATTTGCGAATTTTGGTCATTAATCTCATTTATTGGTCACTAATTTAGTCATTTTTAGTCGCTTTATGTATGGTCATTATATTTTAGTAGCTTGAATGGTGTCCATTATTAATCAATATAAATTTTTAATATGATATTATGTTTAAATTAATAAAAAAGAATCATACATTTATTCTCATCTAATACACATGCGAATTATGCAGTCACATTATAATTAATTACAACACTTGTAAATAAAATCTAATACACATGTAAATCATGTAATGTCATATTAATTAGTTTTCAGAGGAAAAAATACCATCCTTTGTTATTCAAAAGAATCAAAAAACATCATTTACATAGCATCAAATGTCTGAGCATAATCAGCAATCAGAGCAACACAAAATAACAAATGTAATCATGCGAACTGCTGCATCCATATAGAAGGAACTAAAGTCTGATCATAGCAGACTTTTCTCATCATCCCTGTTATAACTGGTCAGATAATACTGAGAGTATCGGAGGTGATCAATAATCAGATAATCCGGAGCAAGACTTGCTAGCAAAGTGGACTCAAACCAAGACATGAACAATAAAATGCATACACTACTTCATGTCATATGCATCATCATCATCAACAGCAGTTTGTGTAGCAAAAGGATCTGTGGTTCCTTCACTGATTGTAGTAGTAGCTACTCGATCTGTGAACTAGAATTCTGACCCAAAACCTCGAGACTGCTGTAAAATTTGAGCAAATGCTTGATATTTACGTATATCTGCATCACTAACACTCCTTCGAGCATATTTCATTGATTC
>LPNX010228593.1:51292-229681 GCA_001517045.1 Pseudotsuga menziesii | reverse complement strand
TTAGTGGTGGAGTGCTGGCCCATGGTTTTGGAAACCATATGGTTTAGGGCAGCTTGTTTAGGGTTTTTTCCTCATTTTCCTCATTATTTTATATTTTTTCTTTCCTTTTGGGGATTTTGCTATTTTTAGAGGAATTTTGGACATTTTTGGAGGAAAAAATGGGGGTTTTGGCCTTTTGGAGGCATTTTAGGCCTTTTGGAGGCTTTTTAGATGATTTTATGGCCTTTTAGAGGCATTTTAGGCCTTTTGGAGGCTTTTAGTGGGATTTTCAGGGAAATATGGTAGGCAAATGGACAAATGAGCCACGTAGTGGGGTAGATGAGGTAGTTAACCATTTTTGGGTGTTAACAGTAACCAGCTGGGCATATAGGCAATGTATTTCATCATCAACCAAGGTATAATGAAACTAGGAAAACCTCAATCCATAAGTGTCCTTTTGTGTGCCGACCTGAGGGATGTCAGCACTCGGACGGAGAGGTGCCAATCAGCTGTATAACAAATATGAAAACCAAAGTTGTGTGAATTTGTTCAAGAACCCAATATTCCATGATAAGTCGAAGCACATCGAGATCTCATATCACTATATCTAGGATATGGTGTAGAGATGAGTAGTGAATCTCTAGTATATTGTGATGGACAAGTAGATAGTCGATCTATTGACCAAGCCTCTAGCAAGAGTGAAGTTTGAGTACTTTAGGGACAAGCTTAGAGTTTTGAATATCGATGTTCATTGGAAGAGGGAGTGATGAGCCCTAGTGGTTGTCACATCCAACATGAAAAAGGGATGGCTCTGTGGAGGACGAGTGGTCTTCACATCCAACTTGTAAAAGGGATGGCTTTGTGGAAGACATATGAGAATAGAACCCAATATTAAAAAGGATTGGTCACCGCAAAGGTTCACCCAGCATGAAAAAGGAATGAACACTACATGAGTATGTGCCCAGTATGAAAAATGAATGGCCACTACAAAGGTGCACCCTATTAGGATTTATAATCCTCCCTTGTCTGAACTATCTATTAGATTATATTTTCCTAACTTAGGAGTATTTTGATTATTTTAGGTCCACTAGTACCATTGGGTCCACTTTTCCTAATGGGGCCACATGTACCAGTCACTAGAGTGTGGGGAACATTGATAGAGGTTAAATGAGACTGATTGTACTTGCATGCACCATTTTAGATGCCTACTAGACCAATCCCTACATTTTAGGAGCCACTAGAAGTGTCGGTACCAACCTCCTTCAGTTGATGGGAGTTGGTAACTTGTTAATCTTAGTTACTCTTTAGTTACATTCAGTTAGTTCTCCTCCAGTTCAGTTAGTTCTAGTTATGCATGGCTACATGTGGGAAGGTGCTAGTTCTCACCTACTTCTCGCCTACCACTGTAGTTAGGCTGGTTTAACTGATTATAATTGATGGATTGAATGAATTAGAAATCAGGAGTTAACCACTTGGACTCTGATAGTGATTTAGACATTTTTATTTAGCCATGTATTCAGATACAGATAGAGTCAGTTGGTGGATTTGAATTCATCCCTGAGGATTCTAAGTCCTCCTTATGTAACACTATTGTAACATCGGATTCTTTAATGAAGATAATATTGTAATTCTCTGAGCAATACTTGTATGTTTCCTATGAGATTCGATTTGTTTAGTTTGTATGATTCATTCCTATTCACTACGTCAATAATCAGATTGCACTCATTTCTTGATGATATATATGGCACAGCAATTCTAACATGGTATTAGAGAAATCTCAAGCAAGCTTCAAGTCTATCTACTCTCCATTGAACACCAGGAGCAGCTGGGTTTCCACAGAAGTCTCCCAAAGAGTTCCTTGCTTCCTCCAAATTTATTCAGAGTGACGGTGTAGGCGTGACAAACCCTAAGAAAGTGTTCATGTCGAGGTGGAAGGTTTGATTCTAACATATTTCGAATGATTTTGTTTTTGCATTGAAATTTCTACAGGTTTTATGTAGCTTGTGTGAAGATATTGTCTTTTCCAGCAGGATAATTATGGATTCTCAACATTCTACACCTCGGATCCTAAAACCCTTCAATTATGTTGATTGGAGGGAAGATATGCAGCTATCCTTACGCAAGCAGGGCTACCTTAAGATAATACTTGGAAGGGAGGATGATCCCCATCATCTAGCTGAGATAAACAAGTTTTTGAACTGCTTAGATGAATATTTTGGTTACATATGTACTCACATATCCAGATATCTCCTCTTTCACCTTGAAGGTTTGAGGACTCCCAGGGAATCTTGGGAGAATATTGAAGTCTTGTTTGGAAATCAAGATGAGCTTCGAGGACACATTCTGGCGAACGAGCTGATAGCCTCACATCCCAGCATTTTTGATACCATACAACAATTCTTTACTAAATTCAAGTTTCTTGCACTTCAATGCAGAGAGTGCGGAATAGAAAGGAAGGATGAGCAGCATGTGCTCTCCATACTCACCAAACTAGGCTCTAAGTATTATGTATTTGTCTCATTCTTCCATTCCAAAAGAGCTTCCATTCCCAATTGGAAGATGTCCTCACTTGATTCCTCTGTTGAGTCCTTAATACAAGAGCAAGAGAAGTTTATCCAAATGGGATTCATCAATACTTCCAAAGATCAATCTCTCCTAGTGATAGACTCTACCAAAGCACAAGCTAAATGGAGACCTAAGGGGAAAAAGCCTAAATCAGCTAATTCGAAGCCTAAAGAGAATCAGAAGAATTTCGAAGGAGCTTCAAGCTCCAAGAAGAAGAAAAGGTTTGAAAAGAAAAAGTGTCCCTATTGTATCAGGGGTTTTCATCCATAAGACTCGTGCATGAAGAATACCCTCGACCAGTTGAAAGCTCTATGTGTATAGAACAATAGTGCCCTTCCATAAGGTGCATAGATGTTTGATGATGAAGAGAAGACTAAAGAACATGAGAGATTCCATGCTTTGCATGCAAGCCTCACTCTATCAAAGGCTTATTTGATAGATTCTGGAGAATCCAACCACATGGTTACCTCCAGGGAATCCTTCATCACTTTCCCTCTATCAGGAGGACATAGCGGTCATATGGGATATGACCCTAAAATCCCAGTTGTTGAGAGAGGTTCAGTTAAAATCCAGCATGATGAGTTCATGCCCTCTGTTAGGTCATATATTTGAAGATATTTTCATCACCTATCGATAGATATTTCATCCCTCTTCTTCATAATATTGTCCATTTATCATTCCATTTTCCGTCAATCTGTTGTAACTGCCCGTAAACTAACATATTACTTCCATTGATGCTTTAGTGGTTAATAATGATTATTTTCCTTTATCTTTGATTAATTGAAGACTATTATGCATAATTTTACTGATGATGGTTTGTGGAATGATTTTCCATATTAACAGCAACAGCACTCATGGTTAAAGCCTCCAAAGTTGGCATGCTAGCACACATCCACATGGAGATTCACAACATGGTTTCATTCCTAGGATTGATTATGTGTATTTTTTATTTCAATTCATGCCCAAGTCCAACATAGAAGCCTTTGACTCATGATCAAATGGTCTTAACCAAAAATGCATGCCAGATAAGAACACCTTGATTAGCATCTCGATTTTCGGGCATATGGAAAAGAATATCAAAAATCTAAGACATGGGTTTTGTGTGTAATGGCATCAATTACTTGACATCTTAATCAAGAAATCGTCAAACAAAGCTATAGTTTGAGAGATATGGGTGGTTCTTCGACAAGGTATTTTCTAGAGTTAGAGTTATGGCCGATTTTCAAATTAGCAAATTTTTTTTTACTAGGGTAATCAGCAACTAGGGTCAGGCTAGTACTCGCGTGACACGGGGTCCAGGGATCCATTCCCACTACCACTATAACCCTAGGTGCCCCACACCCACCACAAGACATGGGACACAGGTAAACCCGAGTGGGATTGATCTCGTGACCTCCAATTTACAACAAGTGACTTCATAACAACAAAACCACCAATGAGCCACACCCGTGCGGGGCAAATTAGTAAATTTGTTAAAACAGATTCCAAGCTAGGAGTTCAGTTCCTCATCCCCATGAATGATTTTTATATATAAATATGTAATCAATCTCATGGATAAGGAGAGAGAATAGAGCAAGTAATTTTATGCTATAGAATTTGATCCAGACTCTGTTGTAATAATTTCATTCTGATAATCATGATGGCAGTTACTTAATTCTGAAGTTGTAGGCCTTCATTATGGAGATCCACATTTGCTCAGTGGAGGAAGGGCCCTCTTCCCTGAGAAAATGCTGGTAGTGTTGATTGTAAGTGTTGTAGAAATAATAGATCAATGCTATGAGAAATGATGCTAAGAAGAAGCACAGGAAATAGATCTTGCTACTAAGAATTCTCACAAGCATACACAGGAAAAATATAGAGAAGAAAAGAGACTGAATCACATGAATGAAGAGATGAATATTGGTGTGTATCCTTCCATTAAATAATTATGAATAATAGTGTACATAAACAGTACATCCCTCATAGTAAAATCGAATTGGATGGAGACAACTCATAAAGTTCAAAAAGGCTAACTTACCAAAATATAGCAAACCCCCATAGGTGGCTAAAGCACTTACCAAATCTATCAAGGACCTCACGAGTTGGAAAAATCATGAGTGAGTTTTCAAGGAGATGGAAATAACATGATAATCCTAGAAAATGGAGAAAAAATAATGGAGGCTGGGTTGGAAACAAAAGCTCACAGTTTCCTAGTTGACTAGCTTTTATCTTATCCATAGAAAAGCAGGAAAAGTAGAAAAACCAGAATCTGATGTAAAGTCCTGTATACTAATTTTGGATGGTCAAAAGGTGGTCAAGATCAACCCAGAATTGGAAATAAATCATTCCTAGGATATAGATGGCATGTATTGACTTTAAGGTGCAAGTGGATGCCAACTAATTAAGCTAGTGGGTGAATAATTAATCAAATAATGATTAATTATTTTATCCTAAGTTGTGAGTAGGTTTAATATATTCCAACAAGTGTGTTATTGTTTAGATTTGTTTATTATTTAAGTTCATGATTTTATTCATTAGATTTATCATAGTTGTTTTCATGTTAATTCCTTTTGATAGATCGTTGGTCAACATAGCACTTCTTTCAGATTTATGTAATTAGATCTTACTTCGTAAGAGTTGATTTTGTTTGAAGAGTGATTAGATTTACAGTGTGATTTTATGAATAGGTTTGAGGTTTGATTTATTTTCAAGGTGTGATATATTTTAGAAATAGTTTCGATTTCATACCAATAGATCAACAGTGTTCAGGTAGAAATTGTGCTTCCATAGATATTGCACGATAGATTTGAAATAAAATACTTCCTCAGGTTGATAATTTATGTTTTGGGAATTTCAGCTGTTTATTTCATTAGACAATCAATCTTCCCAACGCTTTGGCATCGTTGTCGGGGAATTTATCAATGGTGCAAAAGTACATATGGCATTGTTTTGTAGATGCATTATTAAACTAGATCACGGTAGATGTGTTCTTGATTCTAGGGTGTTTCAGCAATAAGACATAGTGAATAGCTACGCATCCTTTGAGAAACTGAAACAGGCTCGACCTCATAAGGGTCAGGGCATGTAGGTTGCATGATTATTTTTCAATTGATTGAATTTGCTTTGAGTGTGGATTTTATTTCTTTGCATTTAGTTTTATTTCATTTTCAATTTTTGGAGAATAAATCTTATCATTCCCCTTAGTGGTGTTGTAAGAACCACCCATTCTACTAACAAGTTGACAGGAACATTCGAATAAGGCGCGTCACAATAGCACATGAAGAACCTAACAAAAACATGGAAGGTAAGAGAGATGTAGAAGTGGTTACCTTTAAATTCCCCATCATAAATCCAGGAGGAGTGGTACAAATGAAAAGCATTCTCCCATATGTTCTATGAAATTTTCACGGTTTGGAAAATGAAGACCCTAATGGATTTTTATTTCACTTTGAATTACTTTTTAGGGCCTATGGTAATTGTGTTATTGATAAAAAGTTGAATGTGTTTCCCCTTAATCTAAAAGGAACAACCCTATGATGGGTCATGAGCCTCGATGGGAATTACATACAAACTTGGGAAGACATGAAACATGTATTCTTAAAAAGGTACCAGGATATTACAGGGTCAATGAAGACATATTTGGAATGACACAAGAAGAAGAAGAGAATTTTGAGAACTATGTGGAACGCTTTCAATACAACCTTCAAATATCAAAACACAGACAACTAGGGAAAGAGACCTTAAAAACACTCCTGCTTAAAGGAATCCAAGATAAATCTATAGAGATATTAAATATGATGGGAACAAGTGATTTATTTCAATTACCATTTGATGATATTTGTGATTTATGTAGAGGGTTTTCAAGAGGAAACTTCAAGACCGGTAAGAATTCTAAAGAACTTCCCTCTCTATTTTTTACATCTGCTACAAAAACAGAAGCTTTAGGAGATGAAACTGGTAATTTATTTGAAATTTTAATGCTGGTATCAATAGTTCACTAAATTCACAATTGGGTGTTTTGCAAGTTAAGGAAAGAAATGAGGAATTTAAAGAAATAGTTTTCCCTCGGTTCCAGAAGAAACATCTTGCAATGGATTGTCCTTTGGATAGCCTCACAATTTGTAGCATATGTGGCCTGAAGTATTCCACAGATTGCTACCCCTCTTTACCAAGGATGAAAGAAATATATCAAAGAGATCTAGGAGTTGCAGAAAACTAAATGCAACACCCTTGGAAACTATTTCCTACATGTATGGTTCAAAACTCTATCCCTCCTTTTTCATACTCTCATACTCAATCATTGAATTCTCTTCCACCATGGAATTTGTTGCAGCCTCAATTTAAGTCTTACCTACATTATCCACACGGTTGGAATTGTCTATCTTATGATCACATGGCCACTCTCCCTCATGCTGCAACGCAACTTGTTCCTTCAATATCAACCTCACAAACCAATCCTCTACATCAACCACATCTATCTTCTCATCAGACTCCTTGGTATCCAACACAATTTGCTGTCCAATCCACCCTCCACCCTAACCATAATAAAGAAGTATAGTATGCTTACAGTGTTGAACTACAAAACTTTCCTACATTTCCCTCCTATTCTACCTCACCTACACCGCTGTAAAAAGACTCTGAACTGTTGCAGCAAATCCATACGATCCCTGAACATGTTTTAAATCCAATACTTGGAAGTAAATTTTCTTATCATCATCAACAAGTTAACAAGATCAACAAATTTGATGAAGACGAACATTTCAACCAAAGATTGAAGCCTCCTTCACATCACTAGATCTGAACCTCTTATGCATTTAGGAAGATCAGTTTAATAAGGATCTTCATGGTGTAACAACCATGAGAAATCAAGGGAGAAAACACTATATTGAAGCTTGGTTTCAATCTTTCATTGGTCTACAACATCATTCCATGCTTCAACAATTCTTGGAACCATCATTTCAAGGGAAGTTGATCTCATATCTTAGCATTCATAAAGTTATTATTTTCTATTGGAAGTATGAGCATACTTCAGTCATTTCTTCGAAAGTGGCTCCATTGGAAGTTCTCCTACACTTGAGAAGAAATTGTTATTTCCAAGTAGTGTAGGACATTGTAAATAAATAAGAAAATAGCAAGTCTAGTTGTGAAATTGCTAGACATGAACTTTGCTTGAAGATTTGAGTGAGGTAAATTTAGGGTTGAAAATGAAAATCATTGGTAAAATCTCATTTAATTTTTCACTTATATATAGCATGCAAATATAGTATCATTTTTTTTTAATAAGAACTCTTGGACACATGGTGCCGTAAGAACCACCCATATTACTAATCTCTCATTTTCAAGAAGTTGGTAAGAGGAAGGAAGCATTGGTGAATGAAAACTCCATGGGAAATTGAGCCAAATGATTATGGAAACATTCAAGATTGAAAATTGGGAGACCATCATTGTATGTGTTTATTTTTAAGTTATATATAACAAATCCATAAAAATACACATGCTTTATTTCAAACATTATATCATTTTAAGAGTTGTAGCTGTTGTTGCAACACACTGTGTAAGACAATATAGGTGCTCAATGCTTGAAATTTTTGGTATGAGTGTGTTTTCTATTAAAATTTAAATCATTAGAAACATCACACATATTTCGGTCACTTTTGGGGAGCCAAATTTCATTTATTGGATTTCTGTGGCATTTTGGCTTGAAATTTTTACTGAAACACATTCGGGACAGTCCATTTTTGGGAGACCAAATGGACTTATTTTAAAAAAAAATAGATCCCAAGTATGCCTTTGAATCTAGTTTCCAAACCAATTTTAATTTTTGATATTGGGCGTCAAACGAAAAATTTATGGTCAAAATACTAATGGGGTGTCAAGCATGAAGCTTAGGAACAGAGATGGGGCAGTCAGGTTTTGGATGTCTCATTGGATATATATTGAAAAAAAATTTCATTGGTATATTCCCCTATGAATATGTTTTACAAATCAATTTTAATCACTCAATCCCAATATCAGACGAGAATTTTATGACCAAAATACCGACTGTCTATCACAAATCAGCATTTTTAAAACTCAGTTTCCTAGATTGTTTATTGGCCAATTTTATCCATGTATTATCATTGGATTCAAAACATGTTTCTATTGGATATACCTACATTAATCTACTTTCATCTCCAATTTGAATCACGTCAATTCGTTATCAAACGAAAAATTTATGCCTAAAACTGTGACTGTTGGTCTAGTCCATGATTCAAAAAATACCTTGTCATGCAGGTTGTTACTGAGCAAATTTGGAATATCATCACATAGAATTTTTAAAACCTATTTCTAAGGGACATAGATATATAAATTTAATTTCATTTGGAATTTGAATCAATCAAACTGGATGAGCAAAGAATAATTTATGATCGAAACACTGCAACTGATTCTAATGGGTCATCTCTCTCCCACAAGTATAAATTGAATTTACTTCGTTGATTTTTCCTTGGATTTATTTTATAAGTAATTGAGTGTTGCTTTTGTTTTCATAATTATTGGATGAATATAGATTTATCATCTCTCTTCTTCCATGATCTCATATTTTACTATAGGCAAGTGTTAGGTTTTTGCAAGTCCTCAAAAGATAGAAGGTTAATATGTGGATGAGTGAGTTTTGAAGACTTTTTCTCAAAATTGCAAATGGATTGAGAACTACAAATGAGAAATTTGTATGCAATATGAATACCAATGTTCCATAAGTCAAGTTCCATTAATACATGAATTGCTACTAAAGAATCCTCCCAAAATACCTTTCGTCCATCATGCTCATTCACCAACACCATGTTATGCCCATACATTTCCTTCTTGCCTCCACCATTCCATCACTTATATGACCTTCTTCATCATTTCATCACTCTTATGCTATCCACTCCACTCGCACCTAACCCATGAATAATGTCACTCATCTCTCTTACATGCCGAGTTACATCCTATCCTTTTCATTTTACCAATAAAGCCTACTTGTTGGAGAAAATTTTTCATCTCTAATTCTTCACAATCATTTGTTTTGTACTCATATTGGATGATGTGTAATTCATTAAGGTCCACCTTCCAATGGTCTTGTCCCATCGAAATCAACACACTATCTGGGAAACAATACTTGAGTTATGTATAGTAACTTGGAATTTTACATGCATCAATGGTAAATTTCCTCGCTGATGATCAAGGGAATATATCAATGTGTCTTGTTTGTTAGATCCTGTAGGTGAATCGACCGCAACACATACATTCGTACCTGACAAGTTGTACTACTGTACCTTGATAGCTCATTGTCATCTCTGGTGAGTTGTCTCGTGTTGGTTAACAATTTTCATTATTGATTGGTAATCCAACGAAGTTTCTCCATGTTCAACTTCAAGAACATTCATTCACATGGATTAACTTGTACATAAGCACAGATATTGGATGAATACTATATATTTTTATTGTTCCATCAGTTCAGCAATATTCTTTTCATTCAGTTGAAAACATTTTTTTTTCAATCAGCTTGCACAGTTCCTCATCGTGGATCAGATTCAGCCTTCACAAGTTTCATCTTCCAACTACATCTCCTAGCAGCAGTTAACCAAGGCTTCCATAGAGGTAACACTTGAGGTAAAATAGCATGAGTTTTTTACTTATTAAAGATTTAGAAATATTTCATGAATAACCACTAAGCATTATCCATTTTCATTTTCTATATAGCATTTCCTGTCCATCCATACACATCCTTGCCCGCTCAATTATAACACTTCATCATTCATGCACATCCAAATCAAGTCCTTCCCTACATCTCCTACATCCAAGCATAAGAAGATGCCTTGTTTCTACCACACAAGAACCAGTAGTGATAAAGATGCTTTGTTGCCACATAAAAACCAACAATGAGAAGAAATAAAGCAGTCGATACACATGCTAAGGAGATTGAAAAAAAATGACAAGTTGGCCACAAAAGCCTACAAAAGAACAAGTTGTTCAATAAAGAATACATTTAAAGGTATGATTCTTTCCATGACCCCGCAATGCATATATTTTTTCAATTCCACACAATTGTTGAGAGTTTCCAAGCTACCTTCCATTGGAATCACATTGAGATTTGGCATGTCGATTAAAAATTATCTCTTGCATATTAAAAAGGAATTTGAAGAGCTATTATTTCTGCTATCAAGGTGTTTTCCTCATGATTGGTCGGGCTCTGTTATTATTTGGAAATGGTCTTTGTGTTCATAAGAATTGCAGAGATGTATGTTTGCTAGAAGCATGAAAATTTGATTAGCTAATGAAATGAGTTGCAAGGAATGTGAAATAAAACATCTTTAGCATTATTGTTGGTGAATAATTATCATACCATTCCATGGGTAGATTCCAAAATCAACAGCTACAGCAGTACTCAAGTACATTCCTTAACAACGTTATGATGAAAGCAACATACAAAAAAAAACTCCACATGAAGACTGAGCATTAGAAAATGGCTGAAAAACTCATTAGAATTTCCAAATTTTGTCTTGGGGAAGCCATGTCTTTGTTGGATAGTAAACTTGGAATTTTGATACCATGAGCTGATTTGAATCGTATTTTATGCTTCCATAAAATTTAGATTCTTGATTTTTGTTGAATGGAGAGCCATATAAATCCGATCTTCATATTCATGTAGCAACATCTTAAGCAAATCAGCATTTTCTTATACATTCAAAGCATGAGGATGAAGGAGTCTAATGCATACATTGCTGCAAAAATTTCTTATGGTACATAAATGGTTGTTATAGTTTTTTGTTTGACAGTTATGGCTGGAGTCTAAGTTCGCGGATGCCTGGATGAATTATTTGAGAAACATCTTGTCCTCATAATGGTTTATTTCATATTTCTTTATCAGCTCACAGACATGAGCCATACTCTCATATGAACCAAGAATTTTGAGGAAATCTTGGGACTTTAAGTGTAATTGAACAAGCATCTTATACTCGATAAAAAAATATGCATTATATTCTCTTCCACGAAGAAATGGATTAGTTGCTAAAGATGAAAAGGTTTGTGGAAATTAATTTGAGAATCGTTGTATCCTGTAACGTATTTGAGAATGGAATCATGTTAAGTTTGGGGGAGATGGTTATTTCCAACTTAGCTGAAAACTCTTCTCTTCCATGAGGACATGGAAATTATTCAGTTTGGGGGAGAAGGGGTTATTATGTTTGCTGGTTTGCTCTCTCATTTTCCATTCATATTTGTTTTTCTCATATATATAAAGTGCAGAAATTGAAGTAAGAATATATTTGAAACCATGAACTAGATTTTCATGAAACTTGGACATGAAATGCATAACATCATGAAGAATAACTCTGGTAAGTTTCAGCCCAATCTAATGCACGGCTTTCGATAAAATGGCCATCATCGCCTACAGCCATTTTGTCTATATCTCGAGATTCGTGCATCAAATGAATTTGAGCTTTGGGGAACATAAGAATTATGTTAAGAGTAAGATGCTCACCAATTTTTAGGTAAAAATACTTCATAGAGTGCGAAAAAATGGCCATCATAACCTACATCCAATTTTCATTTTTCTCGAAATTCGTGATGTGGGTATCTCTAATTTTTGGTGTGTAGATGAATTTGACTAGTAAAAACATCCCTACAAAATTTCACCGAAACCCAGTTTGTATTTTGTGATATATTGGTTTAGGAAGTTTGTTGAAACACTAGCTGAAACACCTATAGTGGCTTATTTGTTGATACATGGTTTATTTTCCTATATCTTGGGATCGGTGAACTGAATTTTCATGAATTTTGGTGTGAGAAAACATTAGGCAAGTATGAATATTCTTGCAAAATTTATACAAAATCCACTTTGTACTTGGGGATAAAATATTCTAAGAAGTTCACTATTATAATAGTTGCAACTCTGCCAAATTTCCCATTTTTCAGCTGCAACTCTGCCAAACTTTTCCATTCACAGCTGCAACTCTGCCAAACTTTCCATTTTGCAGCTACAACTCTACCAAACTTTCCATTTTTCAGCTGCAACTCTGCCAATTTTGTCAAATTTTCCTATTCTCGTAGCTATGACTCCGCTAGATTTGTCCTATACACCAGTCATGACTCCACCAATTTTGTCAATTTTTCCTATTCTCGTAGTTGTGACTCCGCCAGATTTGTCTTATACACCAGCTTCGACTCCGCCAAATTCTTCCTATTTTTCGTATTCTCGTAGCTATGACTCCGCCATATTTGTTTTATACACCAGCTGCGACACCGCCAAATTTTCTGCTAAATTCTCCATTTTGTAGTTGCAACTCTTTTGGTTTTGGTCACTATGCATGGTAAAATGAAAGCAACAATTATATGAGTCCTTCTAGTTTGGATGCTACACAGGTTTTGGGTTGCATGAGAACATGCAATAAGTTCAGTTTGGGGGAGATGTTGGGTCATGGATTTGTCCATATTTTCATCACATGTCAACAAATATTTCATCCCTCTTCTTCATATTATTATCCATTTTCCATCAATTTGTTGTAATTGCCCGTAAAATACCATATTACTTCCATTTTTGCTTTAGTGGTTAATAATGATTATTTTCCTTTATCTTTGATGAATTGAATACTATTATGCATAATTTTACTAATGATGGTTTGTGGAATGATTTTTCATATTAACAACAGCAACACTCATGGTTAAAGCCTCCAAAGTTGGTATGATAGCACACATCCACATTGAGATTCACAACATGGTTTCATTCCTAGTATTAATTATGTGGATTTATGATTTCAATTCATGCCCAAGTCCAACATAGCATCATTTGGCTCATGATCAAACGGTGTTAACCAAAAACACATGCCAGATAAGAACACCTTGATTCGTGTCTCGATTTGTGGGCAGATGGAAAAGAATCTCAAAAATCTGAGACATGGGTTTTGTGTGTAATGGCATCAATTACCTGATTTGGGAGGAAATTGCAAAACAAAGGTACATTTTGAGAGATACAAGTGGTTCTTCAACAAGGGTAATTTCCAAATTTGTAGTTATGGCCGGTTTTCAAATTAGCAAATTTGTTCAAACAGATTCCAAGCTAAGAATTTGGTTCCTCATCCCCATGAATGATTTTTATGTATAAATATGTAATAAATATCATGGAGAATGAGATATTAGAGAGAAAGTAATGTTATGTTATAGAATTTAATCCAGATTCAGTTGTAATAATTTCATTATGATAATACATAATGGCAGTTTCTTAATTCTGAAGTTGTAGACCTTCATTGTGGAGATCCACATCTGCTCAGTGGAGGAAGGGCCCTCTTCCCTGAAAAAATGCTGGTAGTGTTGATTGTAAGTGTCCTATTGTTTAGATTTGTTTATTATTTAAGTTCATGCTTTCATTCATTAGATTTATCATAGTTGTTTTCCTGTTAATTCGTTTTGATAGATCGTTGGCCAACATAGCACTTCTTTCATATTTATGTAATTAGATATTGCTTCATGAGAGTTGATTTTGTTTGAAGAGTGATTAGATTTACAGTGTGATTTTATGAATAGGTTTGAGGTTTGATTTATTTTCAAGAAGGTGTGATCTAGTTTAGAAAGAGTTTCGATTTCATAGAATATATCAACAATGTCAGGTAGAAATTGTGCTTGCATAGATATTGCACGATAGCTTTGAAATAAAAGACTTCCTGGGGTTGACAATTTATATTTTTGGGAATTTCAGCTGTTTATTTCATTAGACAATTAATCTGCCCAACATTTTGGCAAAGCAAATTGTTGAAGATGAAGAAGAAGCAAAATTTTCCTCATAGACAATTCAAATTAAAGAAAGTCTCCTTGGAGTGACTCCTTCTCCTACTGCTCCGAAAGTGTATGAGATATATGATATCTCATCTCCTCAGATGGATGATTCAGAAGAAGACATTAGAATCTCTGTTTTTGAACTCTCCTTCCATTCTTTGCAAAAATTCTCCAGTGATTCTTCTATTTTAAATTATGTGCATAGTTTATGAGTGATTGTTTCAGAAAATGAAGAGGAATTTGATTTCTCTATCTCTAATGATGTTGTTGGTGTGAAAATAAGTAATACCATGGATATTTTGGAAATAATATCAAATTGTATGAGTGATCCATTCACTCTCATTGATATATAGCTTCTAGTAAATTCCTACATGATTGCATGCACCAATTTTCAGAATTTTGAAGAAGGAGAAAATTGTGCATCTACCATCTCAGTGGAGAACACTCTTGGATCTGATATGAACCTATTTGAATCTGATATGATCTTATTTGGATCTACTCTGAAATTATTTGGTTCAGGTTTTAAGTTTCAATAGCTTTCAGTAATGCTTGAAGTTGCTCTCATCAATTTTAGTGTGAAAAATCAAGTACCACAAGTCTCCTTTAAAATTGTTGTTGGGGATTTGATATCATTCCTCACTCTTGGATATGATATGAACCTATTTGAATATGATTTGTTTGGACCTAATATGATTTATTTGGATCTGATATGATATTATTTGGTTCAAGTTTTAAATTTCAAGAGCTTTCAATAATGCTTGTAGCTTCTCTCATCAATTTTGGTGTGACAAATCAAGTACCGCAAGTCTCCTTCAAACTTGTTGCTGGAGATTTGATGTTATTCCTCTTATGAGTTTGTTGATATTATATTTTGTGAATCATTTATTATTTCTGAAGCTATATCATATTATGGATCTCAAGCATTCTCTCTCCACAATCTCGGGGCTTCTCTACCTATCTATTTGATCACATGCTCATCTCCTCACAAAGTTAGTAAAGATGGAGACATTATGCATTCGCCTGGACACTTGCTCCTAAATGATTTTACCTCACTTAGTTACTTAACAGTATTTTGATTATTATTGGTTCCACTAGTACCATTGGGTCCACTTGGCATAATGGGGCCACATGTGCCAATCATTAGAGTGTATGGAACACCGATAGAGGTTGATTGGGACTGACTACACTTGTATGCATCAGTTTAGGTGCCTCCTATACCAATCCCTACATTTTAGGAGCCACTGGGAGTGTCGGCACCAACCTCCTTCAGTTGCAGGGAGTTGGTAACAAGTTAAGCTTAGTTATTATTCAGTTACATTCAGTTGGTTCTCCTCCAGTTCAGTTAGCACTAGTTATGCATGGTTGCATGTGGGAAGGTGCTACTTCTCACCTGCTACTGTAGTTAGACAGGTTTAACTGATTATAACTGATGGATTGACTGAATTAGACATCTGGAGTTAACCAATTGGACTCTGATAGTGATTTAGACATATTTAGTTATCCATGCAGTCAAATATAGTTAGAGTCAGTTGGTGGATTCAAAATCATCCCTAATGATTCAAACTCCTCCTTACGTAACACTTTTGTAACACCAGATTCTTTAATGAAGATAATATTCTAATTCAATGAGCAATACTTGTCTATTTCCTATGAGATTTGATTTGTTCAGTTTGTATAATTCATTCCTATTCACAACATCAATAATCAATAATCATATTGCACTCATTGCTTGATGATCTAAATGGCACAACAATTGTAACACACCCAACATGAAAAAGGGTTGGACACTGTATGAGTATGTGCCCAGTATGAAAAAGGACTGGTCACCGCAAAGGTGCACCCAACATGAGAAAGGGTTAGTCACTGCATGAGTATGCATCCATTCTGAAAAAGGATTGGTCAGTTAAAAGGTGAACCTAGCATGAAAAATGGTTGGCCATTAGAGGAGTGTGCACCTAGTATGAAAAATGGCTGGGCACCGCACAGGTACACCCAGTATGAAAAAGGACTGGTCAGTGTACAGAGAGTTTGGTCATATCTCCAAGGGTAGATCTCAACATGGTTGGTGGCATCATCGAGGTTGGATCCTAGTATGACTGGTCATATCACCAAGGGTATATCCCAACATGATTGGTGGCATCACCAAGGGTAGATCCCATTATGATTGGTTGTATCTCTAAGGGTGGATCTCAGTATGACTAGTTGTATCACCAAGGGAAGGTCCCAACAAGGTTAGCATAAGTTTTATGGGAATTCTCCAGGAGAATGGAGGAGCCTAGTCAGTTACCAGGAAGTGGATTCAGTCTGGGACTAAATCTCAGCCTAGGGATGAGATACATTCTTTGATAATGGAGGAACCTGGTTAGTTAGCAGGAATTTGAATTCCTAGAGTGGATCTATGCCTACATCCATCATGAAAGGGTTGAATATGTATAACTTATGATGATGTATAGATTCGAGAGATGTCAGAATTCAATGGCATGAGAACCAAGTTGCAAAGTAGTGATGAGATCCAGTGACAAAATCCAATGATGATGTCGAATGACAAGATCTAGTGATGATGTCCAGTGATGAGATATAGTGATGATGTTTAGTGATGAGATCTAGTGATGATGTACACTGATGATGTCCTTGATGATATTTAGTGTCGGGGNTAGTGATGATGTCCAGTGATGAGATATAGTGATGATGTTTAGTGATGAGATCTAGTGATGATGTACACTGATGATGTCCTTGATGATATTTAGTGTCGGGTGATGAGAACCAGTGATGATGTTTAGGGATGACGACCATGACAAAAGAAAACCTTCCTTATTAAGAGGGAGTGTCGAAGAATGTAACTTTGAAAGATATTCTTATTGTAATTTTATTGTATTATTATTGCACCTCCTTCGAAATATGTTATTGATGTACTTGGTCGTGTAAATATACTTGAAAGAATCAATTTAAGCATGTTTTTTGTAAGTCGGGTCAATAGTACCCGCACGAATATCAAATAAATGTTATCATGAGTCTTCCTAGGTAAGTCGTGCCTATTTAGAGAAATAGACCAACCCAATTAAGTAAAAAGGTCACTCACTTTATGAGTATAAATAGAGAGGGCGCTCTTCTCATTTGAATACATTTGACACTCAAACAAGTGCACAATAGAGAGAAAGAAGAGGCTCGCTAGAGAGGACAGATAGTTTCTATTGTCTTTGGGGTTTTTACTATATTGGTTTGGCATTGCATTTGATGATAGAATCTATACTAAATAAGTTGTTGGGTTTTCTCCCTTGTGGTTTCTTAGGATCCATTTTTAGTTGTGGTTCCTCATATATGTTTGACTCTCTCTTGCATTTCTTGAGCCACATATGAGGATGTTCTCATTCTATAGATTCTTCTAGATCTTGGGCCCCTCTAATGTTCAATAAGGCTTGAATTTCTATGTCTTTCCATCCCATTGGATGTCATTGTTGCTTCTCATGTATATAATATCATATTCCATACAGACCATAATTATATACTTATATTGAGTCCCTTTCAACCCTCATTTTCATGATATATTGTCCAATATAAGATATTAATGTACCCTAAACATACCCCATGAGGTGTTAATCCCCTATTGTATTGAGACACTATTACAAACATGGGGATGCTTGCCTCGTTTCTATTTGAGATAATATACACCTTGTAGGTGGGTCTCTATGACCCCTTTAAGAGAGGATTTCCTCTTTACCCACTACTCCTCGCTTAGTGAGTCATGCCCTCCCATGGATTTAAGAGACAAAAACATGTGCTGTACTTCAGCCATGCAATAATCTCCTTACCTCATACATAGGGAAAACTATTAACAACCTAATTATTCTTAGCACTTTGTCATGAGTATCATCATCATCTTACATCACTTTCATTAGCATTATCCCCTTTTTATAATATCTACCATCATATCACTTTAGTATTGTGACCAAAAACCAACCCAAACACAAAATTTGACCCGCATAGAATTTCTTTAAAACTCTATGCATAATCATTACACTAGAAACCTTGAAACCCCTAAAATAACATCAAAAACATAATTCAATTACTCAACATTATTGTTTTCCTTTCGTAATAATTTTTTTTATTTCTACTTATTATTAATTATTATTATTTACCTTCCTTAATCATTTTTTTATTTCTAATTGTCATTGTTGATTATTTTATATGTTTTTAAAAATAAAATCACATAAAAATTTAAGCACCCTCCCATAAAATCACATAAAATATATTTTTTATATTTTAATTAAAGTATTTATACTAAATTTACAAATTAAAATATATTTAAAACAACTTTTATATAAAAAAATAGATTTAATTATTTAATATATACTCAAATATATCAATATTTAATCAATATATGTTATAGGTCTTGTTAATCATTTGTGTGATATGCCCGAAGCCCCCATTATAGGAAGCGAGTGAAAACTCGAAAGACAATTTATGCGCAATACAATAAAACATCATTGGAATATTATACATTGGATGCTCCTCCTAGTGGATGATATTTTCAAATTCAGTCACAACCTAATTGGGCACATGGCAATTTTGCATGTAACTTGAGTTGAACAAACACGTAACCTTATCATACGAATAAGCTTGGCTTTTAATGTATTCAATTTTAACATAGGTAGAAAATGCAAGTTGATCTCATAATATAATTACGTCATTCCAATTTAAACTATTTTATGTCATAAAAGTAAATATATTTAAATAAAAATACAAAGTTGATATCATAATATAATTACTTCATTTCAATTAATTATTTCAATTTTAATTTTAGAAATATATAGTGTAGTTATATTTTTTTTAAATATAATGATTAATATAATTTTTATTTATCAAAACTTTAGTCTTAAACAACCATAATCAATAAGAAAATTACATTTAGAAACTTTATACAACTACTTAATAGCAAACAATTACATTTAGAAACTTTATACAACTACTTAATAGCAAACAATAGAAGCATAACACACATAAATCTACCAAATATGCTTTCTTTATAAGAAACTAGCTAAATACATATGCTTCCCTTTCGCATAAGAGAACTCCCTCACTTTTTGGCTCCCATATACACTTGCAGCACTTAGAATTAGAGATAGATATGGAAAAACCATTCAATATTTCGATGCGAATGACTTCCTAAAATCCCTTATTTATACCATTAAGCATGGAGGTGGTTAATTATTCTACTAACCCCCTTTACAATAAAATAATCATTTAATCCTCATTTTGTCATAAATGCATAACAACTCATTATCTCATTATTTAATTAACGACCATTACAATGAGCAACTCAAGTGCATTCACATGCAATTGGGTCATAACAAAACTTTTTTGAGCTTGGTATGCCAAAATGGATAACTTTCTTCTTGACACTAGTTTTTCTAGATGTCATGTTGACCCCAATGTCTATACCAAGAAAGTAGGAAACCGTCTCATAATTCTTATTCTTTATGTTAATGACCGTATTCTTACTTGCAGTGACCCTAGACTTTTAACCCTTGTGAAATCCATCCTTAAAAATAAATTTGAAAAATGACTTTGGGCATTTGCATTATTTTCTTGGCCTCTAAGTCTTGCAAACAAACAAGGAATTTCTCTTTCTTAGACTAAGTATGATTGTGACCTTATGTATTACTTTCACATGGAGGATTGTAAACCAACGCCATCTCTCTTCTAGTTTAGAGTCAAACTTACTGCCACCTACACCACACCTTAAGTAGATGTCACCTTGTACCATAAGTTAGTTGGAATTCTTTTGTACTTTACTCGTACTTGTCCTGATATTTCCTTTACTATTGGTCTTGTTTCCTCATATATGAAAATGCCACATGAAATTCATTAGAAAATAGAAAAAGAACACTTCAATATATATGGGGTACCGTTAAATTTCGGATACATTACAGTTCATGGGGAACTCCTATGTTGGTTGGCTTCGTTAATTCAAGTTGGGCTAGTGACCTTGATGATGATAAGTCTAATACAAAGTTATGTTTTTAGGCTTGATTCCAGACTTGTAACTTTGGCTTGTAAGAAACAACAATATCTTTCTCTTTCTTCAACAAAATTAGAGTATCGAGCCATAGCGAATGCAAGTTAAGAAGCCTTGTGGCTTTAATAGATTCTTTCAGGGTTTGGATTCTAGTAGCAACCTCTGTCTACCCTCTAATGTTATAATTAAATTTCCACCAATCTCACCAAATATATAGTTTAACATAAGTGTAGTAAATTCATTAATCTATAGATGCACATCATCATAAAGTTGTTTCAAGATCGTGTTCTCAAAGTGCTCTTTCTCCCTACAAATGACGAAGTTGAAACCACCTTCACAATGTCTCTTATGAAAGCATTTTTTTTTAATTTTGACCCATACTAGGAGTTCGAGAATTTTTCATTAAGGGGGGTAGAATCTAATGCCTTTTTCCAACTTATATTATGTCATCTTTGTAAATCCTTCAAAGTTGTTCTTACGGGTGTATGTTACAATATTAGACGCTTAGGAGTTAGTTAAGATCAAGTTGATCTAATATATATTTAGGTAAAGTGTGTTTCTTTAATATGCATTTGTACTTATGTAATCTAATGGTCATGATCTAAATGCATATTGATCCATGGCTTGGAACTTGATTGGTTCATAATATTTACTTAAAGAGCATGAAGGGTCATTTTCTCTATGATTGAGAGTGAGAAACTCTTATGTAAATTATTTTTTTCCTTTTGTATTAATATAATACCTCGGGTAGTTGTTGAGGTCGTGGATTGTTTCCCTCTCTGAGGGTTTTAGGCACATAAAACATAGGCGTGTTGAGTGGTTTTTATATGTGTGAGTTGTTTCTTAATGTGTTAAAAATGTGTGTATATACCCTATTTTAATCAAATATGTCCACATGCTTGTCCCATTGGTCATGGGATCTCTAAATCGCCCTGATAGATTGTACTTGTATATGGATAATCTAATACCATGAAAGGGGAAATTAGCACCATTGGGTAAATAATTCTAGATGGAACATTTTTCCCACATCATTACCTCACCCCCTTAGAAAAAATTCTCTCCATCATTGAATGTAGGGCTCCATGAGTCCTTCATCCTTGATATTATGATTGGGCACTAGTGTAGAACCATCTTGAATAAAGGCCCTATTGTACTATAATAGTTGTCACTAAGCTATGGAAAAACTGTATGGGCCCACCCAAAGTAAATCTCACATAAATTGCTCCATGGTAATCATCTACCCGCTATTAATATAATGGACCCTTCAAACCCCGTCACCGATACCATGCATTTCACTAATGCATCAGTCTCCAATTTCTTGATTTCCTCTATGTAAATAGAGGAATCTTGTAGAACTACACCGTCAGTGTAGTGGGCCTCCAAAAATTACTCCATGGGTTGATCCCAAGGTCGAACTAGATACACATCACCTACCACTCCATACATTGGCAGGCACATCATGAACTACACATTAGGTAAGTTGATCTCTATCTTCTCACCCTGAACAGTGAACACCCCATTGTTCACATCCTAGTACTCAATGATCTTTGCTAAAGGAAGACCACCCACTTACAATAAAGGGTTCTCGATGAGTTCAAGAATACCCTATTATGTGAGTATCCTTATCATAGATAAATTCCACATGATCTAATCTTACATATTTGGAAAGTATATCTCTCACCATTTCATCTCCATGGATGCATTTTGTCTAAAAAATTCAACTATTCAATGCACAGTTTTTCCACCAAAAAGCAGAACCCAACTTTATAGTTTTGAGAAAAAGAGTGTGAGGACAATATACAACTGGTCATTAAAAAAGTGTTATCCCTAGGAAAAGATAAGAAAAGATAGAAAGAATCTTGTTCAGAAAGATGAATATTCTGGTTGCAAGAAGAGCAAGGATCGCGACGGGAGAATTTGCGACAAAGGAGGATAAAATCAAGTCGAAACAAGGAGTTTGGCCTACTTTTGGTAAAACAATAGTTAGACTAATAGTCTACTTTTGGGAATAAAGCATGATTGTAAATTGGGTCGACAGTGCCTAGTTTTAGATGTAATGGTATGTGTTAAATTAGTAAGACAACCTATCAACTAACAATTGAGAATCAGTCAACGAGTAAAACAAGAATTGTAAAAGCCTATAACGTCAATCCAAGTTGTGTGCAGACGACAAGCGAAAAGAGAGAATGAAACAGAAAATGAAGAGTGAACAATACAGAGAGAGAGAGAGAGAGAGAGAGAGAGAGAGAGAGAGAAACCAAAAAGCATGAGACGGAAAATGATGTTGGAATATATTAAACCCACTCACAACTTAGGATAAAATAATTAATCATTATTTGATTAATTATTCACCCACTAGCTTAATTAGTTGGCATCCACTTGCACCTTAAAGTCAATGCATGCCATCTATATCCTAGGAATGATTTATTTCTGATTCTGGGTTCATCTAGAATTAGTATACAGGACCTTATAGCAGATTCTGCTTTTTCTACTTTTTCTGCTTTTTCCTGCTTTTCTATAGATAAGATAAAATCTAGTCAACTAGGAAACTGGGAGCTTTTGTTTCCAACCCATCCTCCATTAATTTTTCTCCATTTTCTAGGATTAGCATGTTATTTCCATCTCCTTGAAAACTCACTCATGCTTTTTCCAACTCGTGAGGTCCTTGATAGATTTAGCAAGTGCTTTATCCACCTATGGGGGTTTGCTATATTTTGGTAAGTCAGCCTTTTTGAGCTTTATGAGTTGTTTCCATACAATTCGACTTCCCCATGAGGGATGTACTATTTATGTACTCTATTATTCATAATTATTCAATGGAAGGATACACACCAATATTCATCTCTTCATTCATGTGATTCAGTCTCTTTTCTTCTCTCTTATTTTCCTGTGTATGCTTGTGAGAATTCTTAGTAGCAAGATCTATTTCCTGTGCTTCTTCTTAGCATCATTGCACATAGCATTGATCTATTATTTCTACAAATGAATTCATTGATTGTAAAGAATATCTACAGATTAGTCTGTAGGTTGTGTGTGCATACCAAAGACATTCAAATATTACTCAAGCCATATGAAGAGCACCTTTGTGGGTTTTCACGGATGGGTTTCTAGGTTAACCTTTGTGTCTTTGTGTCTTTGAAAACTGTGTCTATGGATGAATGACTATCTATGGTGAATGAATCTGTTAAGTATGTCGAACATATAACTGATATAAATGATATGGAATGTTAATGCATTTTTAATAATATAGACTGTATGTTGTGATCTATGTCGACGTATCAATATGTTATATTATTTGATGATGTATGTATGAAGAGAAAAGGTTATTCCATGGTTTTGTTCAAGTAACTAAATGTTGCTATGATCAACAACTCCCCTAACATAACTGTAGAAACCTGGTTCTGGAAGTGCCCATAGATATCCTGGGTGAAACCTCATCTAGATAGCAAGTGTTTCCAACGAGGTCATACTCGATCGGGATGATATCTTGGGCTTTGTTAATGAGCAAGGGATATGAACCTGGGTTGATATGAAAGAACCCAAATAAATGGTTCTATTGTTGGGACATGGATCATTGTAACAGGGATATGTTTTGGCACCCAACAAAACTAGAAATTCAAGATTGGGTTGACTATGAGGCACGAGATTTTGCACAAGAAGAAAGTAAGGGATAATGACTGATCCTGATAGAATAGTTGGAATGATAAATTTACATAGAAATTCATCATATTTTCTTTAGTGAATTTCCCATTGTATTACATGAATGGTTGTCGAAGCTAGCAAGTCATAAGAAAATTTTCAAGGTGAAACACCTACAGAGTGGAGTCCTTAGTTGATTCAATGGTTGAAAAGAGTTTGCAATCCTATATCTAGGGCTTTTGACTTCTGGGTTGACAGTATTTTAGAGGGATGTATCACAAAGATTGCAGTCGACACAATAAATTCATACAGTGAAATGGAAAGGGATTTCTTTCAAGAACCTATAGGTCGTTATCTGAAATCTTTGAAGCTATGGATAAAAATGTTGGTATGTGAAAAAAGGATCCTGAGAATGGAGTCTGGCAGATAAATATTTGTGTGTGGGGAACTAGGGTAATGTAACAAGAAAAATTGTGCGAAGAATGGACGAGAATAAGCTGATATGTTTCCTATTGATAGCGAGAGTGAGCAAAAAAGTGGTCACCTAAGAAGTAGAAGAAGATTTCATTCAGGAAAGAGAAGAACGATTGTGAATAGGAAAGGAAGTTTCGGCATGACTAAAAGGAGGGACTACGAATTGGCACCTCATATCGATGGAAATTCTTGCAACAAAGAAGAGGAATATCGACTTATATCTGAGGAAGAAGATGAAGAAGAAGAGGTACCAGATCCAGATCAAGATTACGACAAACCAATGACCCCATGTACATCACCAGGACCTGAGGTAATATCTGGAAACACATCGCCCAGAGGTTTTGTGAATAATAATAACTATAATATTGGAAATAGAAATCAAGGAAATCCTACTAGTGGAACCTCTAATTCAACAATACCAAGAGTAAACAGAATGGTTGGAAATGATATAAAGTTGTCGATATTTAATGTCAATGGGTTAGAGGACCCTGAGCAACATTGGTTCCGATGTGAAGTTGTATGGACAATGCAACAAGTCCAAGATGAAGCTATAAAAAGAGGCCAGATGATCGTAAACCTTAGAGGTCGTGCACTTGACTAGTATATGAAATTCTCTGTGGTTCCAGCAGGGATTCCCTAGAAATCATTAGATAAAATTCAGAAGGGTTTGATAGATGAGTTTAAGAAGACTAAGTCTGATTTGTAATGCATTATATAATTAAAATAGATTAAGCAATTACCGACTAAGTCTATTTGGGACTTCGACCAAAGATTTAAAACTATGATGGCTAAAGTGAGTTTCCAGATGTCAGATGTCCAACTTAAAGAATGGTTTATTGTGGAAATGCTATCACATATCTAGGTTCCTTTGATGCAATAGCAGATTATATCCCAGAGCGAATCTCTTTATCTTGTTATGAAATTGTAGGCTTCACCAGTCGGAGAAACTAGTGTGGGAATGGTGCAGATACAGTCGCAACTTACCAACCTTACATTACAACCATAAGATATCAATAAAGGAAAAGAAGTGCAAGAGGAACTCTGGTATAATGATGCAAAACATAATGCTATCATAAATAATCATGTCTAGTAATCATGAACTATCTTGCATTAGGTGCACCAAATCCTATAAGTACATAAGGAATGCCTTGGTCTAGAATTTGTCAAAATAGAGGTCATCGGTCAAAAGAATTCTTATACTTACAAAAAATAGTAAGTGCACCAACAAACATATATTGTAAGTTATGTTGATCAGTGGGACAAGACGAGAAATATTGCATGGCATATCAATTTCTACAGGAGAAGACACTCGACCCCTACCTGATGAAAAATGATGAACAGATGCAAGATGGGAGAGCTCATGCACAATACCTTCAACCCAATTGAGGCGGTATTTTTAAAGGTTGAATCCAAGGAGGAGGACTTGGTCATGAAAGAGGCCAAGTCATTTTCCATAATTATGGAAAACCTGGACATTTTGTCAAATAATGCACTAATCCTACTTCGAGAGAATCATATTGCAAAGAATTGGATCATACTATTGAAGAATGTCCATAGTTGATTCCTAAGTGACACGCTAGAAACATGGGAAACCAAAACCCACCTCAGAATGCTAATTGAAAAATTCAGAAGATTTATGTTGAACCAAGGTAGCATAATATTGCTTTCATGAAAAGAGGAGGTGTTGTGACTAGAAGAGATCAAGAAGAACCATATAGACAACCAAAAATTCAATCGACACAACAAAATAAAATACAATTTGATGTCCATAAAGAAAAATGAAGTATTCTTGGACGCTCGACATGATTTCATCAACAAAAATTAAGTGTCAAATTTTGTTGTTGGACTAATTGAAGAACTGATATTGGAAATGCCTCAAATATTCGAGCAGTTATATCAAAAGAAACTGACAAAAAAGGTTAGTAAGAAAAAATAATTCTTTAAATGTTACTTAGAATTAATTGAAGATAAATATGTTATAGTAAAACTATCATCTTTAGTCGAAGAACCTCAATTAGATGTGCCACCATAAAAGAGAGTTAACCACAATGGGAAAAGATTGAAAATTGGTCATGAGTTAAGGATGAATGCCCAAATAGGTTATTATGACATGGATTATATTATTCTAGATTTAAGCTAATATGTTAATATTCTTACCAGAAAAAGATGGGAAGTATGGGAAAGCTAAGACTAGTATAATTCTCTCTTATTTAGCTAATATTAGCTAATCAATCGAAGGTTTTTCATATTAGTCGACTGACACAGGCTCCTGTCGAGATAGAAGGACTTCAAACTTATCCAGATTATGAGGTGATAGATATTTTCGATGATACGAATCCATATCATGCACTTCTGGGGATAGATTGGGCCATTGACAATCAAACTATTATCAATTTTAAGAAGAGCATGTTAACATTTGAGGATACAAAGCTAAGCCGTGGTTGTACCAATTGATACTCTGGAAGGATAGAGGTATGTCGAGTAGGTAAATAGTGAAGGAAAAGAAGGATATCTAGACCATATCTACAATATTACTTCTTTGATGGATGAGTATGTGAATCTGGCAATTGATGGAAAACTCAGTTGGATAAGTATTAGTTCCTACTCATCGGATTCAAGAGAAGCTCTAGAAAACTGGAAGAATGTACTACATGAAGTATTCATGCGTAAATGCACAAGAATTACAAAGTCTATGCGACAGGTAGGTACTGAGGTATGTGATATACCTACTTATGAAGGTTTACCTAACCTAGAATCTTTTCTTACGGAGTTTGAAGAGAAAGTATCTGAACCGTATCATTTTTTAGCCCTGGATTTTGCATTGAAGGCTACACCCACAAGATGGTGGTTTGCGCATAAGAAGACCATTTTATACTGACCTCAATGCCAAATATTGATGGAATTATGATTTGGAGAAAAGGTTCTCTACACTGGTTATAAATATACATGATTGAATAATCTTGTCGAACATATTGAGCATTTTTGTGCGACATGGGATGCATCTCTACGACAGGAATGGGTTCATAAGTTCATACACACCTTGGACATGGTACCGAGAAACTGGTATATGTGGGTTGAGCTATGACAAGGAACGGTTGAGTGGGAAGAGATAGCTTCCAGTTTCACACATACATTTGAATTTGTTGATGATAATCCTTCAATTGATGCTACTATGCAAATAATCAAAACTAAGATCTTTGAAGATATTTCTTTGTCAATGACAAGTTTTCATCATAGTAGGGAGGCAATTCAGAATTGGATGGAGTGCTACAATATAACAAGTGAACCTGATGATGATGATCCACATGAAATAAATATCCCTGAATCCGAAGGTACTCGGGCAGTGGAAGGGTCAAGTATATCGAGTGACAAATTTCTGAATCCTTTGAAAATAAAGAAAGTAAATATTGGTTCTCCATAAAATCTGAAATTTTTCAATATCATATACTACTGATATGATGAGACCGTAGGAAATATTACATACCTATTACATGATTTCCAAAATCTGATCACCACTAAATTTTTAGAAATGAAGGGAATTGTTGGAGATCTCGGAGAAATGAAGATTCCCTTGAATCCCAATGCAAAACCTATCAAGCATCGACCATACAGACTCAATCCAAGGTACAAAGAAAAATTCAAGACAGAGTTAGACAAAATGTTAGGTGTGGGATTTATAAAACATGTCAAAGAATCTAAATGTATTAGTCCTATGGTAATGCAAGACAAGAAAATTGACGAAATTTGTATCTGTGTAGACTTGAGAAACCTGAATGTTGCCTTCTTGCATGGTCCATTTTCAACCCCATTTACTGATGAAGTATTGGAGAGTGTCAGAGGACAAGAAATATATTCATTTACTAATGGGTACTTTGGTTACTATCAAATCAGGATTGCAAAGGAATGTCGACAAAAAACAATCTTTGAGATAGAATGGGGATGTTTCTAACATACGGTTATGCCCTTTTGACTCAAGAATGCTCCTGCTAATTTTTCTAGAATAGTTGTAACTTCTTTTAAATAATTCATCCATAAATTTCTTGAAGTATACTTTGATGTCTGGACAATATTTTGGCTAGTAAGAGATCACATTGAGAGTCCTAGAATGATGCTTGACCAGTGTCAATAGTTCCATAGTTCCCTTAATTTAAAAAAGTGCATTTTTTGTGCCCCTTTTGGAATCTTGTTGGTTCATGTGGTTTGTCACGATGGAATATTGATGGATATTGCTAAGATTGTGATTATTATCAACCTACCACCAACCTCGATAGTGAAACAATTGAGAACTACCTTAGGACATATGGGGTATTACAAAAAGTTCATCAGGATATGCAGAGGTTACAACCCCTATGGAGAAATTGTTGAAGAAAAATATCAAGTTCCAATGGAATGAGTAATGCCAAGAGAGTATGGATGTTGTTAAGAATAAGATGGTCACAACGCCTATATTTGTCTTTCTAGACTAGAAAAATAATTTCATGTATATGTCGATGTGTCGTCTGTTGCATTGGGCGTTGTACGTGCGCATCTAAGAGAAGGTTATATTGATCATCCCATCGTATTTTCTAGTAGAAACTATCGACGACAAAAAACAACTATGCCACTACAGAAAGAGAAAGACTCGCTATGGTATATGCTCTTCAAAACTTTTGACATCATTTGCTGGGAGGACACTTCAAGATGTATACAGATCATTTTGCATTAAAATATTTGGTCAATAATCTAGTGTTGGGGGGGGATATTCGTCGATGGATTGTCTTATTCCAATAGTTTGACTTTGAAATTATTGTCAATCTAGGTCGACTAAATTCAGGACATGACCATGTGTTGAGGCTAGAAAGTGGAGAAGAACTTGGTAATATCGACGATAATCTTCCTAACGCACAACTATTTGTATTCAAGATGTTTGATTATCACTATAGATATATTATACATCTCTTAACTACACGATATGCATCGGAAGGATTAAGTACAACACGGAAGAAATAATTAGTTGTAAAAGTTGTAGATTTCTAATTGATTGTTGGACAATTATGCAAAATGGTACCAGATGAAATTCTTTGTCGATGTGTCTTGGAACATGAGCGACCAATGGTATTGAATGAAGCACATGTTGGTGTCGCAAGAGGCCATTTTGTAGGAAAAACAACATTGTGTAAGATATTACAAGCAGGATTGCAGTGGCCTACTTTGCATGCAACCACTAGAGATTGTTGTTGCAGATGTGATATCTTCCAAAGAACTGGGAAGTCGTCACGATGAGATGAGATTTCACTAGTACCACACGTGAAATTGTAGGAATTTGAAAAATGGGTTTTTGGTTTTGTGGGTCCTATTAACCCACCAGGAAGAAGAAAGGGTGTACATTATATAAACACTGTGACAGACTACTTAACCAGATGGGATGAAGCAATGCCAGTAAAGGATTGTACTGCTGCGAGTGCTGCAATATTTATGTTCAACCATGTAGTGACCCGATTTGGATAACCGAAGATTTAATAAGCAATCAAGGAACACATTTTGTGAATCAAGTGATTGAAAAATTAACTTAGGAATTTTAGATTCATCACCGAAAGACAACACCATATCACCCACAAGCGAATGGTGTTGTCGAAGCATTCAATAATATTTTGGAAGCATTGAAAAAAATATGTAATGTTTAAATACATGATTAGGATCAGAAAATATCTATGGTATTATGGGCTTACTGCATAACCTATAAAAATTTGATAGGACAAACTCCATTTAGATTGTTTTATGGACAAGAAGTTGTTGTGCCATTGGAATATATTGTACTCATTCTAAGGATAGTCACGATTACAGAAATGACCGATGTTGTTGTAGTAGAAGAAATATTGTTGCGGCTTGTATAGTTGGAATAAGACTGCTTTGTTGCAGGCTATCATTAGAACATCGAGAAGGAGCAACAAAAATCTTGGCACGACCGACATATTAAGTACAACCAGTTTCATATTGGAGATTTTGTTCTCCTATATGACAATAATTTTTTGAAGCATCATGGAAAGCTTCGAACACATTGGCTAGGACCATATGTGGTCATTCATATCACTGAGAGAGGTGCAGTTCAGTTACAAAAGTTAGATGGTACACCCTTCAATGGGTTAGTAAATGGAATTCGGTTTAAGTCTTATCAGGATAACCACACTTCGGTCGACTGATAGTTCAAAAACGGAAGGAAAAAAAAAGAGAGTCACAAGTTTATGAGTGTTATTATCACAAGTTTATAAGTGTTTTTTATGAGTGTTGTCGTAGAATATATGTATGTTGAAATATAATAAACGTCGTCGCACGATGGATTTTGGTTGGAAGTAACAGTTGGCTGATAGTTAATTTAAGGTAATGGGATATTTCAGCGACATGCTTTTTGGTCACATCTGCCATTAATGCACAATAAATATCGTTGAATTGACAGGCGATGTGACCATTTGGTTGGTGTTTTCATTGACATGATTAGAAATATTGCTCCATGTGATAGAATTTTCCACCACCACTTTCCATTTATTGCAGGATCGTGCGGGGAAATAAGTTTTCACATGCATCACACTACTACATCTTCGGACTAAAGCTTGGTCATCCCATTGCATCCAACTGGCCAACTTCTTGCGTTGAACCATCTATATACAACCATTCGAGCTGAAGTTGTTTTATCAGAGAATGGTCATTTATGTTTCAAGTACAAGCATTGTTCCATAATCAGGAATGGATATTCTGTCACCTACATCTATTAGGGAAGAGACTATAAAATTTGTCCTACAACCTACATCGATCATAGAAGTTGTTTTATAGTTGTACCAACCCGACCCATCAAGAATAAAACGATCTAGTTGTGGAACTGGTCATAAACTAAGATCGACGACTCCATGTGACACTAAAGTAATGTGATTTGGGTCAGACATCTTGTTTCCTAACTATGTTTTGCCGAGGCCACAGGAGGCACCTAAATTTATTGTTGGTTAAAATTCCAAATATCAACTGGTAAATCCATCAATACCAAAAGGATTCCTTGTGACGATGGACATTCTCCCAAATTTAAAGAAGATGGCATTTATCGACCATGAACTCTAGAAGTTCCCCAAACTCGAGATGAAGCGGTATATGACCACTATTAGATAGATAGAGGATGGACCTATTCACATGGTCCTGATGGAGTGGGATAGAGGAGTGCATAAAGTGGATTATCGTCGCTAATGCATATGCCACATTTTGGTCACACAGCAAAGGTGAATACATTTGTGAATCAGTTGTTGGTATTCTTTCATGTAGGATTCCTATGGCTTGACAAAAAAATACCAGTAGACGTCAAGCCCATAGCATCCATCACAATAATTCCCCTTGCAAGGGTTGACCCATCACCCTTGTTCGTTGGAAAGGACCAGGATACTTCCCTTACTAATAAGACGAAGGAGAAGTGCAATTTGTATAGGGATAAGAGAGGATTTTCCATCACTTATATCAATGACACTCTCATTCGGTATGCATCCAAATTTTTATCCAGCAAGTTGTTGCAAAAGATGTGATCGAACCAGTGCACCGCCGAAACAATTGCTTAGCATATCAGTGTGTAACAGGCATCTAAATGAACTGGTCGACCTATTTGTTGAACCTATTACTAGAATATGTAGCAGATTCGTAGGAAAAGGGTAATCCCTTTAATTGCTCATGGATTTTGATTTTAATTTCATTTGTCACATGGGCAGAACCGAGGGGTAGATTTCCTTATACCATGCCAAGGAGCAAGATACCAGAATCTCTAATATGACAAAGACAATCCACAATGGAAAAGAGATAACAACGTTGAATTTTATTTGTAAGGTGAGGAACTCATGTACTATATCAGAAAACAAGCAAGAGTTACTAAGGAAATCATACAATGGTTTCACAATATCATAATATTTTCAATCATGGATCACCATATATTTTTACAGTTGTGAAAAGACCCACATAACCAGTCGCTAGCTACACAGTTTCATCTCTCTACTGAAGAAACTAAAACGATTATTCAGGATTGTCCTAATGAATGGATACAACTTGATGCAGATGATCAAATATCTACAAAAAATGAGTTGCGACAAGATGAAACATCAGAGAAGAAAAATGGAAATCTCGGAGGAGATCCACCAGCAGAAGAAAGCCCAAGAATCTCTCCCCGTGATGGTAAAAATGAATCCAGTATGACCTTGATGGATCTAGAGTTGGGGGATAAAAGAAGATGATATGCAAAATATGAGAAGAGTCGCAAGAAGAGGAAGGGAAAAAATACAACTAGAATCGTTGGTCTTACTAATGATGACTATAACCTTATTTCATATCGAATGGAGGAAGTGGCAAGTAGAGCTGCAAAAATATGGATGAACGACTGTTACAGAGAGAAATTCCTATGGCTTGGGGTACCACAACAGACAACTTGACTCCAGAATACAATCCTTTCCTATATGCAAGAGAAACCAAATATTTAACACTAAAGTATATCGATTCATACCTTATTCCAGATGGTTGATGTAGATCCCCGTTGAGCTTTCCAACTCCAGCTTGAATTGATAAATTGCTTCCTCAACATTCAATAAACAAGACAAGCATGCTATATATAATCGTGTTAGAGCTACTCTAGAATATATAATCAATAACATATAAGCATTTGAAATCATCCATGGATCAAATAATCATTCAAATACACATTATTGGAAAGGTAAAGATATTTCTCTTAATATAAAATCAGAGATTACAATGAATACAACCTCTGTCGACACGTCTGTGAATCGGAGAGACTGAGTCCCCCACTTGGGCCCACCACTTCAATCCTCCATATCTCGATAGCAAGCTCACAAGCAAAGGGAAAGATTGGGAAGAACACAAATGTGCTCCAAGGGACAAAGGGATGCAGACTCAAGCACAAGTTCCGGCAACAATGGACTATAGTTCCCTTGCTCTCAATTCCTCGTGCCTTCAATGTATCTAAAGGGTTCCTTATATAGCTCTTCAATGAGGTAATGAAATGTCGAATCTAAGTGATCTCAAGGCATAGGGAAGGCCAGGAGACAAGTGAGTTAGATCCACATCAAGGAAAACTCCAGAAGAATTTGGCATTTTCCACACATCCCGATGTACACAGTTTTAGGGGTCAAACCCACATATATACGCGAGAAAGGGTTTAAAAGTCGCGTATAGCAAATTTTGCATGTTTTTAGGGATGATCTTGGAGACATCAAAGGAAAAAAAATGGTCCATGGGGTCTAAGAAGTCTGTAGAGGGACAGGGAAGGCCATAAAAATGTGATTCACCATGTGTGGTAAAATCATCTATAACAGATGCCCCCTAATGTGTGAAGTCAGAGGGGTCATACAATGGCCGAAATACATTATAAGTCCATCCCAGAAGTGAAGTGATGAAGAACCCAGTGGAAGAACTAGCCATCCAATCAGCACTATACAATGATACAACTCTGCACATAACTGCAAATACATATAGCAGTCCTGGATACATAAGAGTACAATGGCCATGAATAGGCATGATACAATATGACATGTGTGGTCATCGCCACATACAATATAAATAGATCAGAATCTCCATGATGAAGATATACAAAGGATCATGATCTCCATGAATACTGAAGATATATAATGGATCAAGATCTCCATAATGGCTGGAAATGTCTAACATATACTCGAATCAAGTCACGAGAGCTGAAATCTCATGAACACTAACACGATCAAGGAGGTAGCATATAAGAGATGCCACCAGTCTGGAAGGTCTTCTACAAAAAACCACTATGAGTACATGTCCTACTATGTGAATAGAGGTGTCGAGGTCGAACATAGTAGTCCATCGTCTGATTACCGGTCATTGATGTATACTGTTAACAGACGTGAGATCACCCACCGATAAGAAAATGGGAATCAAGGTACTAGAGTGCAGACTAACAAGTGTGAATAAATGTGTTGAGGTCGAACGCTTGAGAGAATCCATCGATTAGGGGACATTGATGTATTCCCAAAAAACTGTCGATGGCGAGAGAACCTGCCACTGATGACTGCAAGTCTCAAGGCACTAAAAAATGACTCTAGATTCCTATCCCAAAATAAATGATATGAAGTCGATGGGATGAAATCCGCTGGAAGGAGGGAATTAAGGCATCCCCCATCATCCAACACGAGGTACTCAACAACGTTGTATAATGTGGAAGGACTCGATCATAAGGTGCTCGAACCAGAAAAACTGTACCAGGAATGGCCGACATGCAAAGTCAAGATAACTGAGGAATGGCCGACTCAGGTTTCAAATTCCTTCGAACAAGAGCATAAAGGTGAATGGTGACTGAATGTAGGCAGCATAGACTCGATATGAAAAACTGGGACATCTCTGCGACACAGGAGGCATCGACAGAGGCTCCATAGGGACTAGAAGCTTAACCAGTTTGTGGAGATAAACTCAAATAAACAAGTACAGCTCCTAAAGTCAAACTATTAGCCCAACCAATGGATGTGATATACAGTTCTCTGTTCGAAGGCAACACGACTCGACTGCTGCCAAAGATAACATCTTTCCTTGCCCATCTTTTTGGTTTTTTTTTTTTTGGACTTTTTCAAATATTTGAAAAGCTTGAAAAAGAATAAAATTGCTTTAAAGTTACAGACGAGGAGGAGACGAGTGTCAAATGGGAAAACAAACTAGTTCCAAGCAGTGGAACATACCTATGCTCAATGCAAGGACACACATGTAGGATAGCGACACTCGGGGGAAATTCCCCTCCCGGTAAGAGTCGGAATCAAGCTACAAAGGATATACAAAATGGCTTTGCATGGCTAGACATGAGACAAGATCGGGCTATATGGATAATACTCAAAGTCAGGGAATCCGGTATAAGGCTCAAATGAGGCAGGAAAAGCTCATGATAATGCAATTACAGCTTGACATAAGGGAGTCCGGGGGAAAACAGGCCAGCAAAAGATCAAGAGGAGTATGAGGATTTTGCAAAATGTCATGGAAATACTATACAACAGACTTCCACACCCTAAAGGACAAAACTGTCGGCATGGGCACCAAATGCAAATAAGGTGCTAACTAGGGTACCCATGTAAGGTCAAGCTCTACCATTCAAATCATGTCACTTCTAAAACAATAAGAAGGTTTTGTGACAGTTATGATGAAATGGTCATAAGGTCATGCAAAATGGAAACGGTGGTGAAACCTAACCTATATGCCAGTTTAGACATGATACCTGAAATCGGCATGAACAGGTCAAAACAATGGTCAAAACGGCACTCAAAATAGTCTCCTACATCATATATTAGTAAAAAATGGTCCAAAAGGATTAGAAACGATCCAAAACTATAGAAAAGGGGGTAAAAATTTTCAAAAATTTGAAAATTTTTTGAGCATTTGAAATTTTTACCCAATTGAGCTCAGAACTTCAAACGCGAATTCCGAGAGATCCAGCCGACGGAATCTGACACCGTTTTTTCCAGGTAATTTCTCATGCCCTACTCTTTAATTTTTATTTAAAATTTTCAATTTTCCATGGTCTAGTTTGATTTCTAGGCCATCCTAAAGTGTGCACCTCGGCCCACGCAGAAATCAAGGATTTTTCTGTGTATAGGGCTAGATATATGTGGAAAAAGCCCTCAAAGTCGTGTACATACATAGTTGTTTAGTAAACAGTCACGTATGCGGCCGCGCTCAAGTTTTTAAAAGACTTATAATAACCCAAAATTGATCTAAATGTGCTGGATGGTTCTAGAATGGAGAGAACGTGAGCACGGGGATGTAGAAGAAGCAGTATGTGGTGATCTAATGGCACAACAGGCTCTTCGTGCATGCGAGCTCTACAAGTTTTGGTGTCTTGGTGGCTGAGAGCCAAACCAAGACTACTGCAGATGCTAGTAGACTATTGGGATCCTGACTCGAAGTCTTTCTAGATCGATGGGATGTCCCTCACCATAGAAGTGGAGGACATATACTTTATTACTAGACTTTCTTGACGGGGGGAAGTGGTGAATCTATGATTCTGCGGGCCCGGAGGTGGCCTCACCATAGATGAGTACATCGTAGTGTATTCTTATCCAGACATGGAGAAGGTCGGGAGTCAGATCCCAACTAACTCCATACAGGTGCTAGGAATAAAGGCCATACAACTAACACTAGGCAGGATAGCAGGGCTAGCCTCACTCCACCAAGCCTCACGGCCTTTGATGTTCTATGCAGTGGAGTGCATGAGACCCACGGTGTACAATTGGAGCACTGCACTATTGGGAAACATGAAACACCAGCTTAGTGAGTGCAAGATGGGAAGAGTACAAAACTTCAGTTTCAGTAGAATACTGAGCACATTTTTCTTTGAGCATGTTCCAGGATTGAGCCCTAGAGTTGACGTTCCTCTTCACGGGGTTCGAGATCTGGCCCAACGACATTGGGAAGATGCAATGCGCAAACTGGGTGGAGGTAGGGTGTCCAAACCCTATCCAGCTGATTTCTTTCCATGGTGGCAACGGCAGATAGTTGCCATCGATTATTACCCCTATGCAGGAATAGATTTTCAGGGAGACCCCGACATGCCATTACCACCATGATCGGCATACGGTAACATTGGTAACGAATCCCAACCCTTTTTTTAATATTTTTGAGTTATTTAATTTTTTTTTGTTTTTTGATATATGGAATCAAAAAGACATGTTTTTGTGTGACAACACATAGTGACATCCTATCATATGTATGTAGATGTAGGACCATGGCGGCCTGAAGGATTCACTCGTCATAGACAGAGGGGAAGAGGAGATGATATTACGAGTGTGGATGCGGAGCGGATCCTCCAAAGCATTCATACCAACTTCATGCGACTGACACACAAGGTGCCCATGGCACAGGTTGAGGACCTGCTTGAGGCCATGCAGTGTCAGGTGATGGGTGTGCCACGAGCATGGGTGCGGTTGTTTAGATGACTAGCTAGAGCCATGGTGACATTCCATGATCAGAACCCCCCTCCTCCTCCCTAGGCTTAGATAACTAGGAGTGATACATTTTGTACTATCGTATATTTATATTTTGGTGGCTCGGAAGCCCCATTTTTGTATTATGACACTATGTATTATCACATTTTGGATGTTTAATGAAATTTTTTTATGATGATCGGTTTATTTATTTACATGTGTAAAAATGTATGTTTGTGATGAGCTTACTGTCTATGAAACAAATTCCATTCTAACACATAGTTAGCATATGAGTCAGCAACTTGATTATAATTTCTTGGAACATGTATGTATGTTATGTTGTCAAATTGTCGTTCTAACAATCTCACACGTAAGAATATCCGTAATAATGTTGGATCTTTAACATGATACAATCCATTAAGCTGTGACACTACTAACTCTGAATCAAGACATACCTCAAGAGATAGAAAACCATGTGAAATGGCATCCCATAGAAGCTCAATAACGACACTATATTCAGCAACATTGTTTGAAGAAGGCCATAAACATACACCTCCTGAAGACAATACCTAACCCATAGAAGTATAAATCACCCAAGCAACAGAGGCTAAGTGTTGAGTGTGATGGCTTGCACCATCTATGAATCCTATATAGATGGAAGACTCCATTGATATCTGCCATAAGAAACGGAAGCTAATCAACAAACTTGATCACCATAAGAAAAACCTAACTATGCAAAATGTTGTACAATAATATACAATAGTCAGCCCTAGCTGAAAATTATGCATAGTAATTTTTAAGATAGAGCCCATTTCTAGGCTCCGCCAAGGCCGTCCCTTCATAATCTACTGGCTCATAAGCACCCTTCTCTAACACACGTTTAACCACGTAAGGACCATGCCACATGGGGTTGAATTTTCCTTCCCCCAAGGGTTCTTTAGCTTGATCCCACAACAGGACCAAATATCCCTCACTAAACTTCCTTGGATGGACATATTTATCGTACTGGACCTTAACGCGATGCTTATTCACCTCTAGAGCCACTAAAGCATCTCGACACTACTCATCAAGCAGCTCTAAATGGACCAAATGCTCCTCCAATGGGGAAGTATCCAGTAAGAGCTATATGGCTAGCTTCAAAGAAGGGATCTCGTACTCAACCAGAAATACAAACTCCACTCCATGTACAAGCTGATATGGAGAAAAACCAGTGGCAGTCTTAACCACGGTCCTATAAGCCCACAAAGCAAGATATAACATGATATGCCAATTGGTCTTGCTTTGTGCGATGGTTCATTGGAGAATGGACTTGAGTGATTTGACCACTGATTCAACCTCTCCATTCGCTTGAGGGTAATAAGAAGAAGAATGCTCCTGCTTATACCCTAACTTCGAGGAAAACTCTTCCATCATCTGATTCTGAAAGTGCCTACCATGGTCAGTGACAAGCTCTTTCGAAATACCGAATCGAGTAATAATCTGGTTGAATACGAAGTGAGCGGCTGTCTCACCGTCGGATTTAATTATGGGCATAGCCTCAGCCCATTTCATGAAGTAATCAACAGCCACGATAATATGATGATGCCCCCCAGTTGAAGCTAGGTTGAAATCCATGAAATCGAGCCCCCACTTAGTGAAGGGACTGGTGGTGATAATTGGATGTAATGGGGCAGGATGTGAGCGCATATTACATGCAAACACCTGGAAAGGGTGGTACTTCTTGACCGTATTGACACAATATTTAAAGATCAATGGCCAGAAATAACCCGCTCTCAATATTTTTTGGGTTGTAGACAACCCAGATAAATGACCACCACACACCCCTCCGTGGCAATCATTCAGCACAAGCTCATCCTTCTCATGAGTTAAACAACGACGTAAAATGGAATCTACCTCACGGTGGTACAATGTGTTATCCACTGTAACACCTCGGTTTTGACCATGTTGCATTAAGATGTATATGATGTATATATTGTAAATGATCATGGTGCAAAGCTAAAGGCCAAGGCCCCACCATTGATCGGTTACGCTATGTTTTGGATTTAAATTTGTCACCGATGGTATATCGGGGCATGCGGCATATATTATGTTTGTCATCATGTAAATATGCATCTTTAATTAAAATGAACACAACCAGCTACGATCACGGCAACTAAATTGAGAAGGGGCATGATTTTCACAAGGATAAGGGTGGGGAATGGTTGAACCTTGAGCAATGAGGGAAATCCCATGTGTCTTCTTTCCTTTCCTTACCCAACCACCTTCATTAAGAATTTATGCTGGTAGCTGGGGAAAGTTATGGTAGTTATTGTTTTGGGAGTGGGGTGGCAGGAATGTCAGTCCTCACCCACATGCACACTCCACCACGGTTGACTTCACTATGGCAAGGAAAAACCACTGCGATCACTCACACAGAAAATACCACTCTCCCCACGACGTTGTTGTTGCTCACGCACTTCCATTTTCGCGTCCTCTCTATAGGTTGTTCATCTTCACGCAGGGAAGGGTTGCTCATTCTCACGCGCGGGACTTCCTGGTTTTACCCACGCATACCTCTTCTCTATGGATTTGTGGATGGTGTGGCTGTATCCTCTCCTCGCAGGCTGATTTTGGGGGCTGTGGTCTTCCTTGTGATTGGGCCTGGTGCAAGTCTCATCCACGTACATGCTGAGAGTATGTGTTTTACTTTCCCAGTGTGGCCAGTGTAAGTCTTTTCCACTTGTTTAATTGTCCAGGGCGGACTGGTGCTTTCCTCAGGTTGTGATTTCCGTTTGCTGTTGCATTTGGGACGGTTGTTTCCCTACGTCGTGAGCCTTGTTGTTGTTGCATTTGGGGGCTGCTATAGATTGTTGGAGTCGTTTTGGCCATGATAGGGCCAAGAATGACTCAGAAATTGTTTCCTCAGTTAAGCTGTAATTTCTGAGTAGTTGCATGCGTGCAATGGTTGGTCTTCGGACTGTGTTGGGAGCAGGGATGGGGGCTTGGTTTGCTTGATAAACCTGGTGATTGGAAACCACACAGACAGAGCTAGAGGGTTGGATTTCTTCTCCACAACCCCTAAAGATAACTGGAATGGAATGCAAGGCCTGAGGGATTGTGTAGCAGAGAAGGGACTGATTCCTTGTGTTGGGTGTGTGTGGGTGTCTTAGAAGCTAGGATAGTTCTGGTGTGGGTGTTCTTGGATCTGTAAAGAGTTCACCAGCTTAGCATTGAGCCTTTCCCAACTCCTTGATGGCCTGATAAACCCAACTGTGTTGGCTTGGTTGTGTTTTGTCTATCCTTGGCTATGTGTAAGCCTGCTTGTTCCCTTGTTCCTTGGAGAATCATGTCCAGCTCGGGGGTGGCAGCGCTACTGAGAGATTAAGGAGCACGCTGGCCTATGGTTGGGTGGAACGTTGCAGCGACGTAGCTAGTTGTGGATCGAGTTCTTCATAAGATAAGTGATCTTGTCCATTTCTCCTTATGCAACCATGTCTACTGTTAATGATATGATGAACATGTTAATTAAATGCTTGAATGAATGCACGTTAATTCCGATATGCAAGATACATAATTGTAGCTATGTATGTTGAATAATTGCATCTGTGCATGATAAATGTTCATGTGTGCATGTTCTAGTTCAAAAATTTTCTTTCAGCATTCTGTTTCAGCAATTTTATGCATGTACATGTTCATGGGGCTTTTAGCCCGGGTGGTTAAAGCTGGAGTCGCGTCCTCTTCGCCGGTCAAAGGCACGGGGACGTGACAGTTAGTGGTATCAAAGCATGAGGTTGCAACATGGGCCTACATGAGCCATGAAGGATGCAGTGACAGAGGTTGTATTTCATTCTGCCCAGCAGAAATCATAATTTGAATGGCTGTGAAATTTAAAAATTGGTCTAAGTGTTGAACATTCGGATCATGGGAACGGATTAGAGGAACAGACTTCCGATGGAAGGGAAGAGTTAACAGTTTTCGTCCTACCGTTGCAGCTATCGAAGGACTAACTCGCCGATGCGGAAGTGCTTAGTGGATCAAGCATCCGCCATTGCAGAAGTCCAAATCGCTAAGTCTTTCGACGAGAAGAAAGACAGCCGACGCCGCAAGAGAAGTTTTAAAATTTCTCTGAGTAAAGGGCGGCCATCAGAAGGAGTTCGTCTTTGGTGTGTCGCCATTGCGGAATCCAAAGTCATTAGTCGACCGATGAGAAAGACAGCTGATGCCGCAAGAAAAGTTTAAAATTTTTCTAAGTAAAGAGCGTCGATCGGAAGGAATAGTTGTTGGCGTGCCGCCGTTGTGGAAGCCAAAGGCACTAGGCTTCCGAAGTGGAAACACCACCGATGCCGAAAGTTTAAAAATTTTCTAAAGAAGATTAAGCGGCTATCGAAAGAAAATAGCTGATTGTGCGTCCGCCTTTGCGGAAGTGAAAAGCACTAAGTCTTTCGACGAGAAAGACTGCCGACGCAGATCAGGGAGCCTTAGCCGATTGGACCACCGATCGGAAGAAGAAAGGGGTTCATGTGCCGCCGTTGCGGAAGCGAAAAGCACTAGCCTTCCAATGAGAAAAGACCACCGATACTGATCAGGTTGGGTCGTCGATCGGAAGAAGATCAAAGATCGTGTTCCACTGTTGCGGCTGCCTAAATGACTAAACCACCTGAAGCACAAGAGCTTCCGACAGCTGATTCAGCGAAGGAATTAGTTGTTTCGACAGTCGATTCAGTGGAGGAATTAGTTGAAACAAGACCCGATCGAACAAAGGAAATTTAGCTGTTTTTCAGTGGTATTTTCAAGCAGTTTTACAGTGAATTTTCAGGGCTGAAAAGGGAGAAAGTGGTAGATAGATGTTCTTTGATGAAGAAAATTCTATGCTTTGGGAAAAACTTGTAATTTTATAATTTTTACAAGAGAAGGTAAGTAATGCTGGTTTATATTAATGTTATGTATCTAACAGTTATGTTACTAACACGTCTGCAGAGTCATAGTCACCTTCCAGGGAAGTATTCCAGGTGGTGCAGTTTGACAAGTAAGTGGTGGTTCAGTATGAGAACCCATGATGGGTATGATGCTCGGGATTCTTATGAGTGAGCAGAAGATGCCATGGGAGAAAATGTCTGTAATAGAAATGATGACATTGAGTCTAATGGAAGGAGGTTCCAAGAGACACCGTCAGACGTTGCAGCTACCATGAGAAGCTTAATAAAATCCCAGGAAGAACAGCATCAGTTGAATGCTGCTATGTTGCAGAGTTTGACAGACTTGCATAGAAAGATAGACTCTGGACGAGGTACAGCAAGACCAGAAGGAAGTAAGAGCAGTACTAGGAGAAGGAGAAGGAATTCTAGTGGGTCATCTGATTCTGAAGAATCTATCGGGGATTCAAGCTCTTCTTCTCAGAAAAGGAAAAGAAAGAGACACCATAGGGATCGCTCTCGGGACAAATTTAAGAAGGCTAAACCTCCTACATTTGATGGTGAGACAAAGACTGGACAAAAGGCTGAAGCTTGGCTTCTTGGGATAAAGAAGTACTTTCAAGTGCAGGATTATTCAGGAAACATGAAGGCAAGAGTTGCCATATTTAATTTGAATGGAAGAGCATCCATTTGGTGGGAACACTTCAAGCAAGTAAAGAGGATTAGTGAAAGAAGACTTAAGTGGATGCAGTTCAAGAAGTATTTCAAGTAGAAATACCTCTCTGACAGGTATTATGATGAAAAGAATAAGGAGTTCCAGAAGCTGAGATTGGGACAGCAGACCATGGAAGAGTATGCAAATAAGTTTTTGGAGCTTTTGAGGTATGTCTGGTACATTAGAGATGAAAAAGTGAAGGTCCAGCGTTTTCTGAGTGGATTACCTCAATCTTACAAAGATAGAATTGAGTTTTATGAACCTAGAACTCTTGAAGAAGCAATAAGGAAGGCTAAGTATTGTTATGAGCAAAGCAAAGGTAAGCCAGATTACCACAAGGCATGGAAGGACAAGAAGAACGAGAAGTTTGACCAAAGAAAGAAAGGTTTCAAACCGTCTAACTTCAAGAATCAGCAAAAGCAGCCATCGCAAGCTGCGAGTAAACCAGTTGGAGTGGCAGGAGAAAAGCCTAAAGATCCACAACAAAATAGAGGGCCACTTCAATGTTGGAAATGTGGAGGACCCCACATGCGCAGGAATTGTCCACTCGAGAATGAGAGTGCAAGGCCAGCTTATAACATCCGAGAAGCAGAAACAGTGGGTCAAGTAGCAAGGGCAGTCCCTAGGATTTATGCAGCACTGTAGGATCATCAGGAAGATCACCAGTCAACTATAGTTAAAGTAGCAGTTAAGATTGTTGAGAAATCTGTTTCTATTTTGATTGACCCCGGTTCTACGCACAGTTACATTACTCCTATAGTAGTGGAGATTTGTGCTTTTAAGAAAGTAAAGCATAGGAATCCTTGGTTAGTTCAGCTAGCCACTGGAACTAAGAGAAATGTTAGTGAAGTGGTAGAGAAATGTCCATTGGTCATGAATGGATTGGTCACTTGTGTAGATATGAATGTTCTACCGCTTGGTTCCTATGATGTTCTCATTGGATTGGATTGGTTAGAAGCTCACAGGGTGAAGCTTGATTGCTACAATAAGACTTTCGAATGCATGAATGAAGAAGGGAACCTAGTAGTTGTGAAAGGTATTCCAAAGGTAATTTCAGTGAGGCAGGTTTCAGCAATGCAGTTAAAGAAGTTCTATAGGAAGGGTTGCCAGTTGTATGCACCTCAGATTTTGGAGGAAATGAGAGATGAAACTCCTAGGTTGGAGGACTATCAAGTGTTATAGGAATTCAGGGATTTGTTTCTTGATGAGATCCCAGGGCTTCCTCCAAGGAGGGACATTGATTTCACAATTGAACTTGTGCCAGGAGCAGCACCAGTGTCCAAGGCACCCTACAGGATGAGTACACCAGAGATGCTAGAATTGAAAATGCAACTACAAGAGTTGTTGGAAAAGAAGTATATTTGGCCGAGTGTATCTCCTTGGGGAGCACCAGTTCTGTTTGTAAAGAAGAAAGATGGTACACTCAGGTTATGCATTGATTACAGACAATTGAACAAGGATGAAGACATTCATAAGACAGCCTTCAGGACAAGCTATGGGAATTATGAGTTTGTAGTGGTACCATTTGGTCTCACGAATGCGCCAGCTACATTTATGCGCCTTATGAATAGTGTCTTCAGCAAGTATTTGGACAATTTTGTTCTTGTTTTCCTTGATGACATTCTTGTTTATTCTAAGAATGAGGAAGAGCATGAAGAGCATTTGAGACTGACATTGAATTTGCTCAGGGAGCACCAGTTGTATGCAAAACTGAGCAAGTGTGACTTCTACAGGGATAGAATTCAGTATTTGGGTCACATTATCTCAGAAGAGGGTATATCTGTGGACCCTGAAAAGATTGAAGCCATTATGAATTGGCCTACTCCAAGAAATGTGACAGATGTAAGATCTTTTATGGGACTTGCAGGATACTACAGGAGATTCATTGAGGGATTTTCCAGGGTTGCACATGCCATCACTTCTTTGCAAAAGAAGGGGATGAAGTTTGAATGGACATCGAGGTGTGAAGAAAGATTCCAGTAGTTGAAGAGTCTTCTCACCAGTGCACCAATATTGAAGGTTGCAGATCCAGAGAAAGATTTTGTGGTGTGTACTAATGCATGCGGACAAGGGCTTGGAGGAGTCCTTATGCAAGACAAACACGTAATATTCTATGAGTCAAGAAAGCTAAAGGAACATGAGAAGAACTATGCCACTCATGATCTATAGCTTGCAGCCATAGTACATTCTCTCAAGATGTGGAGACATTACTTGATGGGTAGAATATTTGAGCTCAGAACGGATCACTGTGGACTGAAGTATTTGTTTGATTAGCCTACTCTGAATGCTAGGAAAGCAAGATGGCTGAAATTTTTATGTGAGTTTGATTTTGAAATCAAGCACATAAAGGGAAAAGAGAATAAGGTAGCTGATGCACTCAACAGGAAGATGCAAGGAATGCATGTGGCATCTCTTAGTATTTGCCATTCAGATTTGAGGCAGCAGATTGTTGATCATGTTGTTGGAGATGAATTGTATGAGCAAGTAAAAGACAAGTTGCAGCAGCAAAGTCTTGAAAAGAGGTATGAGGGATATAAATTGGAAGAAGAAGGACTTCTCACTTATAAAGGTAGAATTTATATTCCAAATGTAGCAGATTTGAGGAGAGTTGTTATGGATGAAATCCATCAAGCCCCGTATTCTGGTCACCCAGGATATCAGAAGACAATTGCTACAGCTAGAAAGCAGTACTTTTGGCCAGGAATGAAAAGGGATATGGCTGAGTACATTTCGAGGTGTATAAAATGTCAACAGGTAAAGGTTGTGCATCAACATCCAGCAGGTTTGTTGTAGCCTTTGCCAGTTCCAGAATGGAAATGGGAAGTTATTTCCATGGATTTTATTACAGGATTGCCGATGACTTGGAGACAACATGATTCCATCATGGTTGTGGTGGACAAGTTGACTAAGGCAGCACATTTTATACTGGTTAAGTCTACGTATGAGACTGGTGACATTGCGAAGGTCTTCATGAAGGAGATATTCAAATTACATGGATTGCCGAAGGCAATAATCTCTGACAGAGATGTTAAGTTCACTTCCAACTTTTGGAAGGGGTTGTTTGCAGATTTGGGTACAAAGCTGAACTTCAGCACTGCATACCATCCTCAAACAGATGGTCAGAAAGAAAGAGTTAATCAGGTGCTTAAAGATATGCTTCGCATGTACGTGATGGACAAACCAACCAAGTGGGAAGATTACTTACACTTGGTAGAGTTCGCTTATAACAATGGACAGCAGGATTCCTTGGGGATGAGTCCGTATGAAGCTTTGTATGGAAGAAGGTGTAGGACACCAGTGACTTGGGACAATCCGGTGAACAAGATTGTGCTTGGACCAAAATTGCTCAAGGAGATGGAGCAAGAGGTTGTAAAGATCAGGCAGAATCTGAAAGCAGCACAGGACAGACAGAAAAGCTATGTGGATAAGCATAGGGTGAACAGGGAGTTCAGTGTTGGGGATCATGTTTACCTCAGAGTGAGGGAAAGGAAGAGTTCCTTGAAGCTTGGAAGCTGTGCCAAGTTGTCACCAAGATATTGTGGGCCGTTTGAAGTGCTTGAAAGAATAGGGCTAGTTGCATATAGACTTCCATTGCCTGCTAGCACTAGAGCTCATAATGTTTTTCATGTTTCTTTGCTTAAGAAATATGTACATGATCCTAACCATGTGATAAATTGGGATGTGATTCACGTGGAACCCGAGGGAGAGTTCCGAATCGAGCCAATGCACATCCTCGACAGGAAGTTCACAATGCTCCGGAACTGAGCCATAGGTCAGGTAAAGGTGCAATGGGAGCACTACGGACCTGAAGAGGCTACTTAGGAGCTGGAGGATGCCATGCGATTGGCACATCCATTTTTGTTCAATTTTGCGGAACACTGAGGTGATACCAGTGTAGCATTTTGTTCAATTTTGTAAAGCACTGAGGACAGTGCTATTGAAGGGGGAGGGGAATGTAACACCCCGGTTTTGACCCCGTTGCATTAAGATGTATATGGTGTATATATTGTAAATGATCATGGTGTGGAGCTAAAGGCCAAGGCCCCACCATTGATCGGTTACACTATGTTTTGGATTTAAATTTGTCACCGATGGTATATCGGGGCATGCAGCATATATTATGTTTGTTGTCATGTAAATATGCATCTTTAATTAAAATGAACACAACCAGCTACGATCACGGCAACTAAATTGAGAAGGGGCATGATTTTCACAAGGATAAGGGTGGGGAATGGTTGAACCTTGAGCAATGAGGGAAATCCCATGTGTCTTCTTTCCTTGCCTTACCCAACCACCTTCATTAAGAATTTCTGCTGGTAGCTGGGGAAAGTTATGGAATTTATTGTTTTGGGAGTGGGGTGGCAGGACTATCAGTCCTCACCCACATGCACACTCCACCACGGTTGACTTCACTATGGCAAGGAAAAACCACTGCGATCACTCACGCAGGCAATACCACTCTCCCCACGACGTTGCTGCTGCTCACGCACTTCCATTTTCATGTCCTCTCTGTAGGTTGTTCATCTTCATGCAGGGAAGGGTTGGTCATTCTCACGCGCAGGACTTCCTAGTTTTACCCACGTAGACATATTCTCTGCAGATTTGTGGATGGTGCGGCTGTATCCTCTCCTCGCAGGATGATTTTGGGGGCTGCGGTCTTCCTTACCTTTGATTGTTGCAGTCTTCCTTGTGATTGGGCCTGGTGCAAGTCTCATCCACGTACAGGTTGAGAGTATGTGTTTTACTTTCCCAGTGCGGCCAGTGTAAGTCTTTTCCACTTGTTTAATTGTCCAGGGCGGACTGGTGCTTTCCTCAGGTTGTGATTTTCATTTGCTGTTGTGTTTGGGATGGTTGTTTCCCTACATCGTGAGTCTTGTTGTTGTTGCGTTTGGGGGCTGCTGTATATTGTTGGAGTCATTTTGGCCATGATAGGGCCAAGAACGACTCAGAAATTTTTTCCCCAGTTAAGCTGTAATTTCTGAGTAGTTGCATGCGTGCAATGGTTGGTCTTCAGACTGTGTTGGGAGCAGGGATGGGGGCTTGGTTTGCTTGATAAACCTGGTGATTGGAAACCACACAGACAGAGCTAGAGGGTTGGCTTTCTTCTCCACAACCCCTGAAGAGCACTGGAAGGGAATGCAGGGCCTGAGGGACTATGTAGCAGAGAAGGGACTGATTCCTTGTGTTGGGTGTGTGTGGGTGTCTTAGAAGCCAGGCTAGTTCTGGTGTGGGTGTTCTTGGCTCTGTAAAGAGTTCACCAGCTTAGCATTGAGCCTTTCCCAACTCCTTGATGGCCTGATAAACCCAACTGTGTTGGCTTGGCTGTGTTTTGTCTATCCTTGGCTATGTGTAAGCCTGCTTGTTCCCTTATTCCTTGGAGAATCATGCCCAGCTCGAGGGTGCAGTGCTACTGAGAGATTAAGGAGCATGCTGGCCTATGGTTGGGTGGAACGTTGCAGCGACGTAGCTGGTTGCGGATCGATTTCTTCATAAGATAAGTGATCTTGTCCATTTCTCCTTATGCAACCATGTCTACTGTTAATGATATGATGAACATGTTAAGTAAATGCTTGAATGAATGCACGTTAATTCCGATGTGCAAGATACATAATTGTAGCTGTGTATGTTGAATAATTGCATCTGTGCATGATAAATGTTCATGTGTGCATGTTCTAGTTCAAAACTTTTCTTTCAGCATTTTGTTTCAGCAATTTTATGCATGTACATGTTCATGGGGCTTTTAGCCCGGGAGATTAAAGCTGGAGTTGCGTCCTCTTCGCCGGTCGGAGGCACAGGGACGTGACATCCACTATGAGGTAACTCTTGGATACATGACGTAATCGTTGTCGTTCATCCCGTGAAAGGTGAGTAGGGACCTTCAATGTTTGTAAATATATGATAATATCTCCATACCATGGATCCAAAGTTGAAATTAAGAATATGTTCTCATCGACAAACGTATCTTCATAAGCTTCCTCCTCCTCCTTGCTCGAGAAATCAGATATAAGCTCCGCAAAAATCAACGATTTCTTCGATTTTGCCAAAACAAACTCGAGATCGAATTCTTGCAAGATGACAATCCAAGTATTATACTTTCCCCCTATCATCCTTCTAGTGAGGACGAACTAAAATGGATTGACATGGGCAACCACCAAGGTCTGGCGAAGCAAAATATAGTCTCTCAATCTTTGAACCGCATGAACGATAGCTAAGGAAAGCTTCTCCACATGTGAATAAAGGATCTCCACATCTATAAGGTTTCGGCTCAGATAATATATGACATGCTCTTGGAGCTCCTCATCCTCTTGAACCAAAACCATACTAATCATCTCCGTGGATGCGGCCACATAAAGTAGAAAGTCACAGCTATAGTCGGGTGGACTAATCACCGGGGCCGATGCTAAGGCTCGCTTAAGCACATCAGAGGACTCCTGGGCTCGCTCATCCCAACAAAAGGTAGTGTCCTTCTTCAACAGACGCATAAAGCCTCTAGTCAAATTGGAAAAATTCATGACGAATCTCCGTAAGAAGTTTTCCATGCCTTGCAAACATTGAATATGTCTAATGATTCTTGGGGAAGACAGTTGAAGTATTTCCTCAACCTTTAAATGGTTGACTCTTATACCCTCTTTGGAGACAATGAACCCTAATAAGTGACCAAAATTCACACAAAAGATGCACTTGTGAGGATTTAACCTGACCAAATAATGGAGGCACCTTTCGAACACTCATCTCAAATGGTAGGAATGACGCATCCTCTAATGAGAATGAGCAGCAAGGTCATCCAAAAAGACTTCAATAATCGATTTGAGATCATGGAAGATCAAGGTCATAGCCCGCTGAAAAGTGGCTCCGGCGTTTTTAAGGCCGAAAGGCATCTTCCGATATGCAAAGGTACCCTAAGGACAAATAAAGGCAGTCTTATGTTGGTCCTCAGGTTTGATCTGTATCTGATTGTATCCGGAAAATCCATCCATAAAGGAAAATACCTCGCTTCTCGCACACTCATCCAAAATTTGATCGATAAATGGTGTGGGAAAATTATCTTTAGGACAGGCACGATTCAAGTCAGGGAAATCAATTGATATGCGGATCATTCCTTGCTTCTTATCAACCGAAACAGGGTTTGAAACCCACTCCATCAAGGGAACGGGATAGATAAAACCGACATTCAACAGTTTTTCTATCTCAACCTTAATCACTGGTGCTTTTCTAGGATTCACCGCATGCAAGCTTTGTCAAACAGGCTTAGCATTGGCATAAGTTTTAATTTCATGCTCAACAATGCAAGGGTCGATACCTGGCATTTCTTCGTATGACCAAGCAAATACATCACGAAATTCTTTGAACAACTCGGTATACTCTTGAATCTCGGCATGGGAACATTCTGCCCCAATATAGACATTATCGATCTTGCCAGGATCGCAAGAGATATTGATAGGGATGGTAGGAGATATATTCGCCATGTTTCCATCAGCCATCAGACCAGGAGAGCTTAACGGAACCATGGGACTACCAATTCTCTCACTAAGAATCTCCCTAAAGTATTCATACTCCAAATGGTCAAGCTTAGGAAGAAAATAAGATCTATGATGCAACTCTTCCCACAGTGGCTCAACTCCAGACATAGCCTCAATAATAGCCTCATCTGATGGAAAAACACTATCAAGGAAGTCATGTGTGTGAGAAGACTGAATTTCCCATGTAGGCAGTACATATGGGTCCTCCTCCTCCGTCCGTGAAGAGGAAGGACTAGGCTCTGCAACACATCTGAGATTTTCTTGATATGCTATCATAGTTGCTGGCAGTGACACGTCCGTTTCGATGGGCTCACGCGAAGGACTCGATGTAGGAAGAATCCAAGGATCTTCCATATGAGTGGTGCAAAAAGACACCGAACGCAATGATGACAAATCCTCATTGGAAGTAGACCCGATAATGAGAACATGTGCAGGACAACTAAATGATCCCATAAGGGATGGGTACATGCCTACACCCACACTCCCAATTGTCGGCTAAGAGTGTGCGACAATCAGGACCAAAGCTCATGAAGATGTGGTAACACATGAATTCTTGAATGGCATTTGATCAATCCTAACCATCTTCCCATTAAATGGAAAGCATACAACTCAGAATAGAGAAGAAGCTACGGCTTGCATACTGTACATCCAATTCGTACCCAGCAACAGATTGTAGTCAAGGGGCGCATCAACCACCTTGACCTCGATCGCGACGGTCTTCCCTCCCAAACGAACCTTAAGAGAAGGAAGAATACCGTGCGACCAAAACAATCTACCATCAAATGCAATCAACATGGTAGCGGATTTAGACAACTCAAGGGAACCCAAACCCTTCCAACACACCAAAGACATCACGGAAGCAGCAGTGCCTTCATCAATCATAGTGCGTTTGATGGTCTTGTTAAGACATTCTACATGAATCAAGAGAGACACATAGTAATGCAAGCGAGGCTATAGTCCCATGGTTTCAAATTTTATGATGGAGGAAGAATTATCATCGTTAACACCAAGAGCAGAAAGAAAAGCTTTCCTTTGAGAAGGACAACTCTAAAGTACTTCGAGTGCAGACATCGCACAAGGAGTGTGGCCCAAATCCTTGACAACAGAATAGTTTTGGGCGGCTAGGGCATTAGGATTATGCCCTGAACGCTTAAGGACTCCTTTAGGAATGCAAGGAGCAACTTTAGATTTATCCACAGGTTTTTCAATACGCAAAGGACTCTCGGGTGGAGCAAGTTCCTTTCAAAGGTCTGGTTGTGACGAACCATAGTCCTTCGCACGAGTCACAACCTTAGCAGCACGCACCATGTTGATGCAACCATGACCACTACAAGCTTCTGGTGGATCTTGATCCCCACCAGACTGATCATGGGTACTCAAGTTCATATTTTGATTATGAGATAAAGGGTTAGTCAGCACAGCTGGGCCCTGCGCCATGAATCTTGAGGCTTCTTCTATCCGAGGGCACAAGTGAGTGAGGTGGTCCTCCTTACATAAATTGCAAGGAAACTTAACCTTACGTTTAGGCTGCTTGTCCCCCCCAACATTTTGGGCGTTCTTGTCATTAGAATTGGAATTCCCATTCTTATTCCCAACCTTATGATTGTTTTTACCCTTCTTCTTATTCCTTCTAGGTTGTTGGTTACCCTTCTGGTTCGATGATTGTACCGAAAGCACACTCACCGTTTGGGTGGGTTGAGACGAAGCTGTGGCTTGTCCCGAAGCAGATTGGCTGATAGATAATTGACTGACCTGTTTTACAACCGAATCCATAGGTTTGGTACTTGTACAACCAACAATGCCATCAGCATGTGGTCTAGGTTTGACCTTAGGGTCGAAACTAGAACGCGGAGCATTAGGAATGATCTCATATAACAAACTGGATTGAACATAAATCAAGTCCAATTCCTGTGCCCTAAAAATGGCTTGTTCCTTGTTCTGAACTCTGGATGTAGAAACATATTTCGCTATATAAGGTAGTAATGACTTAAGGAACAACTTGAGGAGAAACTCCGGCGATATGAAGGATTTAATCAATCTCTTATGTCTACGCCACTCTTGGATATGGTCCGAGATATGCGTGGCTTTATCTTACCGAAATGTTGACAAGAGTTCCGTACCAACATCGTAACGCACTGGTAACTGGAAGTGGTTGATAAAATTCATATCTAGGTCATCGAACACACTGAATGCCCCCCTAGGTAGCTCTATGTACCATTTCGCGGCAGGCCCAGTGAGGGTGCTTTGAAATAGCCTTAAACGAATCGAATCTTCATGTAAGGAGTTAGAAGACCACCATAAGTGAAATGTAGTAACATGTTCACTTAGATCTTCTCCTAGTTTTCCCTCGAACTTGGGAATGTCTGAGGGAAGCTTTGTAGGGACAGCCAGCCAAACTGGGTCATAAGATACCAGATCATTCGTTAGTCCTGACAAGTCAAGCAGATTTAACGTTGTGAGGAAAGAGAGCCTAGGTTGAGCAGGTCTATGAGGCGCTCCCTGATAATTTTGGTTCACATAGGACTGATTACCGTAACCACCATGCCTATGGCCATAGTATCCTCCTCCCGTTTGACCCGTGTAGGGTGGCATGGAAGCACCATAATGTGGTGTACCTTGACTATGTGGGGGTACAAAGCCATAATTCAAAGAGTAAGCAGGTTGTTGATACCCGTACCCATAAGGTGAATAACTCTGTGCATACTATGGTCCATAATATGGTCCATAAGAAGTCCCATGAGATGTCCCATGAGAAACTCCATAGGTAGGAATAGACGTTTCGGAAGTAAGAATATGACCTCCAGAAGTAGGAATACGACCTCCCGACACAACAGGAGGTACTTGAATTTGAGACACAACTAGGTGAGTAGCAACAGTACGCACATGACTCGTAGCAACATTCTGGCCCAAAGGACCACGTGAATGTGGGGGAGGAATAGCATTCGAAGAACTAGGAATAGAGGATGAAGGGACATGTGAGATTACATAAGTGATGTTCCCTACAGTCACTCGTCTTGGCTCTGGTATCCGAATAGGACTACTAGCACTAGGTCTAGGACGAACATGTGATGTGACCTCCACCACTGGGATGGAGGGTGAAATGTGACTTGAGTTCCCAAATCTATCCACATGGAAGTGACTAGGAATGCCCCCAGGCACAGTGTTAGGTTCAAACTCCGACTCGGTATGTAGTACTAAATCATGTGTAGGAATACCAGACATATCATAACTACCATAACTAGTGCTCACAGGTTCATGATGAGCCTCGTCGCCAGGAATCCAATACCGACGACCTGTGGATGAGAGATATTACCCAGAGTGTGTAGGTATATCACGTGAAGGATCATACCCAGAGTGTGTAGGTATATCAGGTGAAGGGTCATATGTAGGGGTAGGCTCTTCTTCTTCAACCTCATGAAGTGAAGAAGGTAGCTCAGGAATTTCATCTTCATGATATCCCATCGTGTGTGAATCAATGTGAGAAGTAGTCCGCCTGGACCATCTACTTCTCTCTCCCAAAGGAGGAGGAGATGTAGAAGGCGGACATCCTACTAATCGACGAGAATGGCGAGGTGCCACACCCGAATCCACAATGACTCAAAAAATGAAAAAAACTCTCTAATTACGCAAACCCTAATCAAGCTAACGTGCACAGAGAATACACCAATATAATCTAAAGCCAATCACAAGCAAACAAGGGTAGGATATGTGAGCTCCTGAATGAAGCAAGTATGTCTCGCCTTAGAGAGGCTTGAGACTCCCATACACAACAAGTGGAGGTTCGTAACCAATTATTGTGTCCCTCAGCTTCATCGCATATAGCGACTATGTTGTCTGACCCCAACTTGGCCAGGACACCCGCAGAATAACCCCTGCAAAGTACCCCCTCGATAACCTAGGTAAGGCAACTAAGGTCACCTCAATATAATCAATGCTCAAGTGGACAGTCGCAGGAGGGATTTACTGTATGGATAGGGTAGCAAAGCCCGAAACTCTCGAAAGAGCCCCCAGATACGAATACAATCCTGGAAATATCTTCGGTGCTACTCAGTTATGACTAGGGGTCATCCCAATCAATAACCGCTCACACTGCCTTGTGCTTAACTCCTTTGTAAGAGGAGGATCCTGAGAAACACTAATTATACCAAGGAATTTCACACTCTCACCTGGACAGACACATACATGTTGTTGTTCAATGGTCTTGGAGAATTTACTCACAATGAACTATTCCAAGACCCTAAAACCTAATCTTTTTGGTGTACCCTATCAAAGAAAATAGTGTAATCCATTTTAATTAAGCGTTGATTTTATTTGGCTTTATTACTCAAAAACGGTAGATGATCGTGCAACCAATGGTGTTATGATGCAACTCGAAGTAAAATACACACCTAACAATCAATGCAAATGCATTGTGTCGAATGAAAAACAGGGCATGCTACTACTTGAAATACAAAATTTTCTTCAAATGACAAATGCATTCATTCCTATATGAAATCCTAACTAATTATTCTCTAAGAAAACCTAGTGTAAGTACCATGCAAAGTGCAAAGTGCAATGCATAATGATGCAAAGAAGTAAATATTTTTGGATTTTTTGAAAAAATGAGATACTAAAGCAAAAGAATGATTCTACCACCCCCAGACTTTGCAAGCACAATCAAACAGCACTCACGCAAAGTACTAAGGTAAAATAAAGCTAATGCACTAATCCCAAAACAAAAAATCGAAAATGCAATGACAAGAACATTCTTAAAAAAGAAATTTACCCTAAAAAAAGTGTCTCTGGTAAGAAACAAAGGTGTATATAGACTCTAGCAGTATCAAAGGAGACTCAGTAATCATCAAAATTCACCCAGCAACAATCCATCTTCCTCTAAAAGGAAAAACTCAGTGCATACGTGACTGTTCACAGTGGACCCGTGTATGTACGCAGATATAGCAGTCAAAGCCATGTGTATACATGATTGTGAGTTAAAAACTCGCGTACAAGAAGAAAAATGTATAAAAATAAAGGCAAACAGATAAACTGAGACAAAATTCACACCAATCAGACACTACCAGGTAAACATGCCCCCAGACTCGACTCAGAAATAGAGAAATAAGAGCAATTCAAAAACATTGAATGCCGATGAGAACCCCCAAAGGACAACTACTAGGAAATCCCCAGCGGAGTCGCCAATTATGTTATGGAGAGAAATTCCTATGGCTTGGAGTACCACAACAGACAGCTTGACTCCAGAAATCAATCCTTTCCTATATGCAAGAGAAACCAAATATCTAACACTAAAGGATCTCGATTCATACCTTATTCCGGATGGTTGATGTAGATCCCCATTGAGCTTTCCAACTCCAGCTTGAATTGATAAATTGCTTCCTCAACATTAAATCAACAAGACAAACATGCTATATATAATCGTGTTAGATCTACTCTAGCATATATAATTAATAACATATAGGCATTTGAAATCATCCATGGATCAAATATTCATTCAAATACACATTATTGGACAAGAAAAGATATTTCTATTAATATAAAATTAGATATTACAATGAATACAACCTCTGTCGGCACGTCTGTGAATCAGAGAAACTAAGTCCCCCACTTGGGCCTGCACCACTTCAATCCTCCATCTCTCAATAGCAAGCTCACAAGCAAAGGGCAAGATTGGGAAGAACACAAAAGTGCTCCAAGGGACAAAGGGATGTAGACTCAAGCACAAGTTCCGACAACAATGGACTATAGTTCTCTTTCTCTCAATTCCTCGTGCCTTCAATGTATCCAAAGGGTTCCTTATATAGCTCTTCAATGGGGTAATGAAAGGTCGAAGCCAAGTGACCTCAAGGCATAGGGAAGGCTAGGAGACAAGTGAGTTGGATCCACATCAAGGAAAACTCCAAAATAATTTGTCCTTTTCAACACATCCCGATGTACGTGATTTTAGGGGTCAAACCCGTGTATATACGCGAGAAAGGGTTTAAAAGTCGCGTATAGCAAATTTTGCATGTTTTTAGGGATGATCTTGGAAACATCAAAGGAACAAAAATGGTCCATGGAGTCTAAGGAGTCTGCAGAGGGACAAGGAAAGCCATAAAAATGTGATTCACCATGTGTGGTAAAATCAACTATAACAACGACACAACAAGATGATAAGCAACATTACATATTTATTGCATACTCTTTGTACTATGGTAAAGGAATTTATAGTGGTCGAGTGGGAGCTTTATTCGACGGTGTCACAGGAAGAAGAAGGCCCATCAAAAGAGAGACCTTTCGAAGTATCGTTGACACCTACATAAAGAAAAATTCAAGTGATTGTTAAATCAATTAACTTAGGAACGCCCAAACACAATTTCATGATCAAGGATCTTGACTAGGTGACTTTTTGTTTTTTTGTAGTACCAATGTATCTACTACATAGGATTTAACAGGATGCAGTGGAGGAAATAAAAACAAGGGAGCGCAAGATATTTGGCTAGCTTAAACATTCTAAGACTACCATTTCAACGTTGAAGAATAAATTCAAGAAGACAGAGAAAAAAGAAAAAACATGGCAAGATGATAGGTAGTGACTGGATGAAGCTGTTACACTTACTTGCAGTAATTTCATTGATGAAGGGATTACACCTGAGATTTTTTTCGAGTCCAAAAGTTTCTGACTTAGTGAGGTAGCTGAAAACCTATGAAAAAAATTCATGAAGCTGGAAATAAAGATGACTCCCAGTACACCTCATGAGGCATTGGAAGCTCGACGAAATGTAGTAAAGGAAGCTACGTAAAAAATTCAGGAAGTCGAAGCACTTTGTGCCAAGGCATATGAATAGGTTTATCAGTCATGGAAAGCTTTGATAGATGATTCCATATTGGAGAAGGTCACATAAAAACTTCACACTGCTGAAGTAGATTTTAACAAACTGAAGGGTGAAAGAAATTGCCACATGTCAAGAAAATTATCAAAGGCTACATATTTGAAAAGCTTACAGCAACAAGTAGCCAAACTACAGATACAGCAGCAACATATAATAGATCGTGTCACAAAGATATAAACAGAAGTAGAAAATGCTACAGGAACCATCCACCAAATTCATGAAAAGTGCGACATGCATTGGGTGTGACAGAAGTAGTAACTTCATGACATATCAGTTTCAAACTTGTCGAGCAATTGCAGAAAGTCTAGGAAGAGGTGTGACAAGAAGCAGAAACTGTAATGAAAATATTCCAAGGTTTTCAGAACAAGCTTGCACTTATAGAAGTTCCAGACTAAAGTGGATCGGGAGGATCCACAGGTGAGTGTTGGGGGCCTGTTGGCCCTAGGAAAAGACAAGAAAAGATAAACATAATCTTGTTCGAAAGATGAATATTATGGTTACAAGACGAGCAAAGACCGCGATGGAAGAAGTTGCGATAAAGGGGGAGAAAATCAAGTCGAAACAAGGAGTTTGACCTATTTTTGGTAAAAAATTAGTTAGACTAATATTCTACTTTTGGGAATAAATCATGATTGTAAATTGGGTTGATAGTGCTTATTTTTATATGTAATGGGATGGGTTAAATTTGTAAGACAACTTGTCAACTAATAGTTGAGAATCAGTTGATGGGTAAAACAATATTTGTAAAATCCTATAAAGTCAATCCAAGTTGTGTGCGGACGATAGGCGAAAAGAGAGAACAACACAAAAAAAGAAGAGAGAAAAAGAGAGAGAGAGAGAGAGAGAGAAACCAGAGAGCATGAGACGAGAAAAGAAGTCATTGATAGTAAAGAATATATAAAGAAGATTCTATAGGCTGTGTGCGTAGACCAAAGGTGTTCAAATATTACTCATGCCAGATAAAGAGAACCTTTGTGGTTTTTCCTGAATGGATTTCCATGTTAACCTCTGTGTCTTTCTCTTTAATAACTGTGTCTATGGTTGAATGACTATCTATCGTGAATGAAGTTGTTAAGTATGTCAAATATCTAATGGAATGGTAATGAATGTTTAATAATATAGAATATATGTTATGATTTATGTCAATGGATCAATATGTTATATTCTTTGATGATGTATGTATGAAGACAGAAGGTTATTCCCTAGTTTCGGTCGAGTGACTGGATGGTGCTATGATCAAGAAATCCCCTGACATAACTGCAGAAAACTGGTTTCGACAGTCCCATAGATATCTTGGGTGAGACCTCATCTACGTCGCAGGTATTTCCAATGGGGTCATACTATGTCAGGCTGATATCTTGGGCTTTGTTGATGAGCAAGAGATCTGAAACTGGGCCAAAAGGAAAGCACACCAACAAAAAGTGTGAACACATCAGTTTTTCGCCTAATAGGTGTGATGTTAGGTCACACCTTTTTATCCTACATGTGTGATCATGTTGCACATTTTGGCTCTTTTTCCTTAAGAGTGTTGTATAAAAGTCCCAAAAACTATAATAGTCAATAAATTCTTCCCATGTCTGCGAAAATCCCTCAAACCCCTAAACTAAAAAGTAGAATAGATAGAATGAAAGAGAAGGGAGATACCACCAACTTGTAGTTCACAGAAAAAAATAAAAAAAGAAGGGTTGAAATTGAAGACACAAGTGCTTGAAATTCTAAGTCTCGCGAGCTCCTCAAATGATGAATACAGATAATGATTCCTTATTTCACAAGACCCTCCCTACTTATAAGATTTCTTAGAATTTTCTATTTTCTTTATATAGCCTTATATGACATCTATTTGATGCATCGGTCATATTGTTGGAATTTTTGTTATGTGTTCTTATTAGTCATGTCATTGTTTCCATGTGATTGAAAATGTTTTCTGAAATCCCTTATTTTCCTATGATCATTTCAATTCATGTAATTTAAGGTCTATTTTATATACTACTTTCATAATCAGTTTTGTTTGCAAAAGAACTTGCACTTTCTAGTATTGTTTCCATGTGTGCAAGATCAAGTAGTAATGAGATCAGATTGTTTCTCCACAAACAATCATCCCTATAGGTATAATTCTTCAAACTAGAATATATGTGATTTTACTTTATAAAATAGTATGCATTAAACCTATTTTTTTACCCCATTTTATGTATATAGAATACCCCACCCATCCTCCCTAATCTTTGGACAAGTGACCTCACCCTTGCATTTTCACTTGACTAAAAGTAGTGCCTTATCTTCATGTATTACCAATAATTAGTAGTACCCCATTGTATTTCAATACCCATGTTGTTGTTCCGCATAGGAATGGGTGTCCATATAGTCTATGGAAAATGTCTTTAGCGTCATATGATTTTTCACATCACGCATTGGCTTACCCCTAGAGTCTTGCATTATGGCATGATTTGTTTCAGTTTAGATATCACAAGCTCGTCGCTCCATCCATAATGTAGAATTTACATTTTATTTCCGCCATTCATATACCCTCAAGGATATTACCACTAATTCCCTACACCTGGTCTCTTCCAATTGTTATCACGCGCATAGTTGATTAATTTGATCACTTTTTGGACACTTATCTCCTTGAGCAGATTTTTATACAAATATCTATATTATTTGCAAAACCATTCAAAGTGCTCCATAGAATGCCTCCAAATTATATTTGATATTTTATGGCAAAGTCCCTTGTCACCTTTGTTCAAATAATTCTATAATGATCCGCCCATGGAACCTTGTAATGTCAACCTCCTAATACCCATTCACCTCACTATTCCCCCTTTTTCCATGAGTATCGCCCATTTCAATTATTTTACCTAGTTATCCCACAATATCCTCATTTAAAATTATCCCACATACCATTGGTTATTTCACAATGAGACATACATTTTTTTGTTGTTGGGTCATCCATACCTTCATTCTTTTAATAAAGAAAGTATTGCTCCCATGACTCTTTAATCCTCCATTACCCCTATGTCTTAGTCCCCGTTTTATCATATATCCTTGTATCATTCCTTATGTTGAAAACACATATCTCATCATTGCTTTGCTTTTAGTAGACCTCTTTATATTGACTTCAACACACTCATTCTAGATGATAGGTCTAGAAACACTATGTTCCTTAGCCCCATTTTCTTGATTGATGGGTTACTTTGGACAAACTAAGGAGAGACATCATTTCCCCCTATATTTGTTGATTATCATGTGCTCGATTCCTACACATTATAGAACTATTGAGAATCATACAAAATGGTGGATCTTTTATCCTCGTTTGGTTCAAGACCATGGACATTCATGACTTTGGAATCCTTTTAGTTTTCATCTTTCTTAGATGTTTGGGTTACATTGGCAATAGTGATCCATTTTTAGTTGTAGTTCCCCATATATGTTTAGCTCTCTCTTACGTTTCTTGAGCTACCTGTGAGGATTTTCTTATTCTATGGCTCTTTCTAGATCTTGGGCCCCTCTAGTCTTCAACAAGGATTCAATTGCTATGATTTTCCATCCCATTGGATTCCATTGTTCCTTCTCATGTACAGAAGATCATATTCTGTATATACCACAATTATATACTTGGATTAAGTCCCTTTCAACTCTCATTTTCATGATATATTGTCCCAGAGAAGATATTAATGTACTATGAATAGACCCCATGAGATCTTGATCCCATATTGTATCGAGACATTATTACAAGTATGTGGATGCTCGCCTTGTTTGTATTTGAGATCACATACACCTTGTAGGTGGGTCTCTATGACTCCTTCAAGGGGGGGATTCTTACTTTTACCCGCTACTCCTTGCTAAGTGAGTTATGTTCTCCCATGGATTTAAGAGAAAAAAACATGTAATGTATTTCATCCATGGAATAAGCTCCTTACCTCATACAATGAGGGGCAACAATTAATAGCCGGACTTTTTTCACCCACTTTGTCATAAGCAATACCAATATTGTACATCACTTTCATTAGCGTTAGCCTCATTCCTATAATCTGCATCATCATATTACCTCAATATTATGACCAAAAGCCAACCCAAACACAAAGATTGATCCTAAAACTTATATAGAATTTCTCTAAAACTTTGTACATAATCATTAGACTGAAAATATCAAACACCATAAATTGCCCCCCAAAACAAAATTCAATTTCTCATCCATATTATTCAACTTCCCTAATAATTTTTTGATTTTTAATTATTAATTATTTTATAAGTTTTGAAAACAAAAAATCACAAAATAATTTTAACACCCTCCCCTTCTACTACTAATATAATATTACATTTTTAAGTAAAGAAAAAGATAGATTAATTGTTTTATAACCTTATTAGTTCAAGGTTTTATAACGTTATTACTTAAGGTGAAAAATGGTGTATCATTTAAAAAAATTATATAGTTTGCAAAGAATATTATACGAGAGTGTATGAAATCCATCCTAAAACATCTTTAATTCTTAATTCTTGTACCTATTTTAAAACTTTAAATTATATATTATAAAAGTATTATTATAATAAATTTATACTATATTTTATAAATAATATAATTAAAAAATAAAATTATTTTTTATATATTTAAATTAAAACTTATATATGAAATTTACAAATTAAAATATATCTATATTTAAAACCACTTTTATATCATTAAAACAATGGATAATATTAATATATTTAATTATTTAAGATATAATTATATGTATCAATATTTAATTAATACATGTTGCATTGTTAATCATTTGTGATATGCCCGAAGCCCCATTATAAGAAGCGAAACAAACTCGAAAGACAATTTATGAGCAATAAAATAAAACATCATTGGAATATTATACATGGGATGCTCCTCCTAGCGGATGATAATTTCAAATTCAGTCACAATACTTTCGAAAAATATTGATAATGGTAAACAACCTAATGGGGCACATGGCAATTTTGCATGTAACTTGAATGGAACAAACACGTAACCTTATTATACGAATAAACTTGGTTTTTAGTGTATTTAATTTTCAAATATGTAAATAATGCACGGTGGTATTATGATGATGATGATTAATATATACTAAGATCAATTTTGGTTTATCGGATCTTAAGAATGATAATACATGGTTTACTTTAAAACTTTGTTTATGTGCTCAAAAAGCTTGTCAAAAAGCTTTCCAAGCTCATTATAGTTTGGCAAGTTAGGAGGTTATAAAGGTTTGTATTGTAACGAATTCTGTGAAACTCAGATCTAATGTGGGTGTAAGCAGACCACTATAAGAGAAAATGATTTTAATCCTCAATGTTCATAGACTCCCAAAGATGGCAAACCCTTTTCGTCCATGGAGTTTTAGGAGTAGACCAATGCCATGTTTCGCTATGGAGTTCATGAGAGTTCGTTTTAATCTTGGCTATATTAAGTTTCTTCTGTGAGCTAGTTACTATCAAGAGATACTTCTGACCTTCTAAATTAGGATTAATGACCTCCCTATAGTATCTTAATTTTCTCTTAACCGTTAAATTTTCCTCACAACACAATTTATCTTTAAACTTAGAAGTGATAATGTTTTTGACATTATCAATGTTATCCAAAATGTCGTTTTCACCAATGCCTCAATGGTTTAACCAAGCCATGGTATCTTTACAACAACACCGCTTGAGGCATAGTTAGTTTTGACTTGAGTTTAAAGCGATTTTAGGAAATCTCTCATTTCCCATGTTATTTATATTATGCTTGGACATCATATACCTAGTTATAGCCATGCTCTCAAAGGGGTAAAGACCCACTTCTATGAGGAGGAGTGGGTCTTTACATCATCCAAATTTAAATTATTTTATTTCATAAAATTAAATATATTTAAATATAATTTTAACTTTAGAAATATATAATGTAGTTATATTAATTTTTTTTGTTGGTTGGGGTATCTTTCACTTCCAGAGTTTTCTTTTGGCTAAGAAACTATGAACTATGGGCATTTAAGCCGTCAAAATTATCTAAGGATCGCATCCATCCTTGACTGCACCAACCCTTAACATGGTTGGATTTTTTGGTATTCGCTTGTTACGAAGAGAAAGTCCTATGGCTTGGGGTACCACAACAAACAGCTTGACTCCAGAAATCAATCCTTTCCAATATGCAATAAAAATCAAATATCTAACACTAAAGGATCAAACCTCGTACCTTATTCCACACGGTTGAAGTAGATCCCCATTGAGCTTTCCAGCTCCAGCTTGAATTGATAAATCACTTCCTCAACAAGAAGTAAACAAGACAAGCATACTATATATCTTAGTGTTAGATCTATTCTAGCATATATAATCAACAATGTATAAGCATTTGAAATCATCCATGGATAAAATATTCTTTCAAACATACATCATTGGACAGGAAAAGATATTTCTATTAATATAAAATCATAGATTACAATGGACACAACCTCTGTTGGCACGTCTGCGAATCGAAGAAACTGAATCCCCCACTTGGGCCTCCACCACCTCAATCCTCCATCTCTCGATAGCAAGATCACAAGCAAAAGGCAAGCTTGGAAGAACACAAAAGTACTCCAAGGGACAAAGAGATGCAGACTCAAGCACAAGTTCCGGCAACAATGGACTACAATTTCTTTGCTCTCAATTCTCTCATATGCCTTCAATGTACCAAAGAGTTCCTTATATAGATTTTCAAAGGGGTAATGAAAGGTCGAATCCGAGCGATCTCAAGGCATATGGAAGGCCAGGAGTCAAGTGAGTCGGATCCAAATCAAGAAAAACTCCAAAAGGATTTGTATTTTGCACACATCCCGATGTACGCGGTTTTAATGGTCAAACCCGCGTATATACGCGATTAGGGGTTTAAAAGTAGTGTGTATTCATTTTCACATGTTTATAGGGATGGTCAAGGAAACATCAAAGGACAAAAAATGGTCCAAGGTTGTCTAAGGAGTCTGTAGAGGGACAGGGGAAGGCCATACAAGTGTGATTCACCTTGAGTGGTAAAATCATCTATAACAGATGCCCCCTAATGTGTGAGGTCAGAGGGGTCATACGATGGCCGAAATACATTATAAGTCCATCCCAGAAGTGGAGTGATGAAGGATCCAAAATGGAAGATCAGCCACCCAATCAGCATAGTACAATGATACAACTCTTCACATAACTACAAATACATATAGCAGTCCTAGATACATAAGAGTACAATGGCCATGAATAGGCATGATATAGAATATCCCATAAGTGGTCATCACCACGTACAATATACATAGATCAGAATCTCCATGATGGAGATATACAAAGGACCATGATCTCCATAATGGCTGAAGATATACAATGGATCAAGATCTCCATAATAGCTGGAAATGTCTGAAATATACTGGAATCAAGTCACGAGAGCTGGAATTTCATGCACATTCGCACGATCAAGGAGGTAGCATATAAGAGATGCCACCAATCTGGAAAGTCTTCTACACAAACTGCTACGAGTACATGTCCTACTATGTGAATAGAGGTGTCGAGGTTGAACATAGTAGCCCATCGTCTGATTACCGGTCATTGATGTATACCGTTAACAAACGCGAGATCACCCACCGATAATGAAAATGGGAATCAAGGTACTAGAGTGCAAACTAACAAGTGTGAATAAATGTGTTGAGGTCGAACACTTGAGAGGATCCATCGATCAGGGGACATTGATGTATTCCCAAATACTATTGAGGGCGAGAGAACCTGCCACTGATGACTGCAAGTCTCAAGGCACTCAAAAATTACTCTAGATTCCAATCCCAGAATATATGATCGGAAGTCGATGGGATGAAATCCGCTGGAAGGAGGGCATTAAGGCATCCCCCATCATCCAACACGAGGTACTCAGCAAAGATGTATAATGTGGAAGGACTCGATCATAAGGTGCACGAACCAGTAACTATACCAGGAATGGCCGACATGCAAAGTCAAGATAATTGAGGAATGACCGACTCAGGTTTCAATTTCCTTTGAACCAGAGCATAACGGCGAATGGTGACTGAATAAATGCAGCATAGACTCGATACACAAAACTGGGACATCTCTGCGACACAGGAGGCATCCATAGAGGCTCCATTGGGACTGGAAGATTAACCAGTCGGTGGAGATAAACTCAGATAAACGAGCACAACTCCTAAAGTCAAACTATAAACCCAACCAACAGATGTGATATAAAATGCTCTATTCGAAGGCGACACGACTTGACAGCTACCAAAGGTAACATATTTCCTTGTCCGGCTTTTTGGTTTTTTTATTTTTTTGGACTTTTTCAAATATTTAAAAAGCTTGAAAAAGAATAAAATTGCTTTATAGTTACAGACTAGGAGGAGACGAGTGTCATAGGGGTAAACAAACTAGTTCCAAGCAGTGGAACATACCTATGCTCAATGCAAGGATACATGTGTAGGATAGCGACACTCGGGGGAAAATCCCCTCCTGGTAAAAATAGGGAATCAAGCTGCAAAGGATATATAAAATGGCTCTGCGTGGCTAAACATGAGACAAGATCGGGCTACATTGCTGAAACTCAATGTCAGGGAAGCTAGCGTAAGGCTCAATAAGGCAGGCAAAGCTCATGATAATGCAATTACAACTTGACATAAGGGAGTCCTAAGGTAAATAGGCCAACAAAAGATCAAGAGGAGCATGAGGCTCTTGCGAAATGTCATGGCGGTACTATACAACGGACTCCCGGACCTAAGAGAGGGCTCACAACATGAGTACCAAATGCAAAGGGGAGCTAACTAGGACACCCATGTATAGGAAAGCTCTACCAGTCACATAGTACCACTTCTAACAAAAGCATGAAGGTTTCGTGATACCATGGAATGGGTTCATACCTAAGGTTAAAATGAAACACTCATAAGGTCATGCAAAATGCAAGCGGATGTGAAATCCTAACCTATATGCCAGTTTAGACATGATACCTATGATACGAATGAATGGGTCGAAACCTCGGAGAGAGTGTACAAAAGTTGGACCCTACATGACAACCATATTAGTCCAAAACAACCCAAAATAGTCAATAAAGAATCCAAACTATAGGAAATAGGGAGGAATGATCATGACAACTGCACCCAAAGGAAACAATGTGGTGAACGATGGGACATAAAAAGGAAAGTAAGGTGTAGACCCAATGTTCACGCATCCACAAACACCCCCATGATGGTAACCACTGGTGTAAAGATCGAGAGAAGGGAGTCAACATCCCCCACAAATGGAGTATAGGGCATAATGTAACCACTCCCAAATCTATGAGCACGGTAAGGGGCTATGATGCCCCCAAGTCGGACACCAGGGTCCGTACTAGGACCAAGGACAAGTGATAGGATACCAGGCATGCCGAAGATAAAAGGACCCAAACTCAAGAAAGCATAAATATACTCAAGTAACCGTGATCCCAAAGGCCAACTAGCGCACAAAGAGCACACTCCTAAGAAAATCTACAGCCAAAATACAAGAAAACCAAGGGGAGGATATGTGAGCTCCCGAATGCAGCAGGTAAGTATCGCCTAGGAGAGGCTTGAAACTCCCATACACTACAAGTGGAGGTACGTAACCAATTATAGTGACCCTCAGCTTCAACGCATAAAGCGACTGTGCTGTTTGACCTCTACCTGGCCAGGACACCTGTAAAATAACCTCGAAGTACCCCCTCGATAACCTAGGTAAGGAAACTAAGGTCACCTCAATATAATCAATGCTCATGTGGACAGTCGCAGGCAGGATTGACCGTATGGGCATGGTAGAAAATCTTGAAACTCTCGAAAGAGTCCACATATATGAATACAATCCTGGAAATATATCCAGTGCTACTCAGTTACAACCAGGGGTCATCCCAATCATAACCGCTCATACTGACTCATGCTTAACTCCCTTGTAAGAGGAGGATCCTGAGAAACACTAATTATACTAAGGAATTTCACACTCTCACCTAGATAGACACATGCATGTTATTGTTTAGTGGTCTTGGAGAATTTACTAACAATGAACTATTCCAAGACCCTAAAACCTAATCTTGTTGGTGAACCCTATCAAATAAAATAGTGTAGTTCATTTTAATTTAAGCGTTGATTTTAATTGGCTTTATTACTCAAAAGAGGTATATGGCCGCGCAAGTAATGGCGTTATGGCACAACATGAAGCAAAATGCACACCTAACAATCAATGCAAATGCATTGTGTCCATGAAAAACAGGGTATGCTACTACGTGAAATGCACAATTTTCTTCAAATGATAGATGCAAGCTTTCCTATATGAAATCCTAACTAGTACTCCAAAGCAAATCTAGTGCAAGTACTATGCAAAATGCAAGATGCAAAGCATGATGATAAGAAAATATTTTTGGATTTTTTGAACTAAAAATGAGATACAAAAGAAAAAGAATGGCTCTACAACCCCCAGATTTTGCAGGCACACTCTAACAAAGTACTAAGGTAAAAGAAATCTAATGCACTAATCCCAAAACAAAAAATAAAAAATGCAATGACAAGAACATTCTTCAAAAAAGAAATTTTACCCTAAAAAAATCGTCTCTGGTCAGAAATAGAGGTGTATACAGACTCTAACAGTATCAAAGGAGACTCAGCAATCATCAAAATTCACCCAACAACCATCTAGCTTCCTCTAGAAGGCAAAACCAAGGGCATACGCGACTGTTCGTAGTAAACCCGCATGTGTACGTGGAAATAGCAGTGAAACCCGCGTATATACGTGACTGTGAGTTAAAAACTCGCATACATGAAGAAATGTACATAAAAACAAAGGCAAACAGACAAGCTGAGACAAAATTCACATCAATCAGACACTACCAGGCAAACATGCCCCCAGACCCGACACAGAAACAAGAGAAAAAGAGCAATTCAAAGTCATTGAATGCCGATAGAAAACCCCCAAAAAACAACTACTAGGAACTCCCCAGCAGAGTCGCCAATTCTATTACGGAGAGAAATTCCTATGGCTCAGGGTACCACAATAGACAGCTTGACTCCAGAAATAAATCATTTCCAATATGCAATAGAAATCAAATATCTAACACTAAAGGAATAGACCTCATACCTTATTCCATACGGTTGAAGTAGATCCCCGTTGAGCTTTCCAACTTCAGCTTGAATTGATAAATCACTTCCTCAACAACAAGTAAACAAGACAAGCATACTATATATCTTGGTGTTAGATCTATTCTAGCATATATAATCAACAATGTATAAGCATTTGAAATCATCCATGAATAAAATATTCATTCAAACATACATCATTGGACAGGAAAATATATTTCTATTAATATAAAATCAAAGATTACAATGGATACAACCTCTTTCAGCACGTCTGTGAATCGGAGAAACTGAATCCCCCACTTGGGCCTCCACCACCTCAATCCTCCATCTCTCAATAGCAAGCTCACAAGCAAAAGGAAAGCTTGGGAAGAACACAAAAGTGCTCCAAGGGACAAAGGGATGCAAACTCAAGCACAAGTTCCGGCAACAATGGACTATAGTTTTTTGCTCTCAATTCTCTCATATGCCTTTAATGTACCAAAGAGTTCCTTATAGAGATTTTCAAAGGGGTAATGAAAGGTCGAATCCGAGCGATCTCAAGGCATATGGAAGGCCAAGAGTCAAGTGAGTCGGATCCAAGTCAAGGAAAACTCCAAAAGGATTTGGATTTTGCACACATCCCGATGTACGCGATTTTAGTGGTCAAACCCGTGTATATACGCGATTAGGGGTTTAAAAGTCGTGTGTATTCATTTTCACATGTTTATAGGGATGGTCAAGGAAACATCAAAGGACAAAAAATGATCCAAGGGGTCTAAGGAGTCTGCAGAGGGACAGGGGAAGGCCATACAAGTGTGATTCACTTGGAGTGGTAAAATCAGCTATAACAGATGCCCCCTAATGTGTGAGGTCAGAGGGGTCATACGATGGCTGAAATACATTATAAGTCCATCCCAGAAGTGGAGTGATAAAGGATCCCAAATGGAAGACCAGCCACCGAATCAACATAGTACAATGATACAACTCTACACATAACTGGAAATACATATAGCAGTCCCGGATACATAAGAGTACAATGGCAATGAATAGGCATGATACAGAATATCACATAAGTGGTCATCACCACGTACAATATACATAGATCAGAATCTCCATGATGGAGATATACAAAGGACCATGATCTCCATAATGGCTGAAGATATACAATGGATCAAGATCTCCATAATAGTTGGAAATTTCTGACATATACTGGAATCAAGTCACGACAGCTGAAATTTCATGAACATTCGCACGATCAAGGAGGTAGCATATAAGAGATGCCACCAATCTGGAAGGTCTTCTACACAAATTGCTACGAGTACATGTCCTACTATGTGAATAGTGGTGTCGAGGTCGAACATAGTAGTCCATCATCTAATTACCAGTCATTGATGTACACCGTTAACGGACGCGAGATCACCCACCGATAATGAAAATGAGAATCAAGGTACTAGAGTGCAAACTAACAAGTGTGAATAAATGTGTTGAGGTCGAACACTTGAGAGGATCCATCGATCAGGGGACATTGATGTATTCCCAAAGACTGTCGATGGCGAAAGAACCTGCCACTGATGACTGCAAGTCTCAAGGCACTCAAAAATGACTCTAGATTCCAATCCCAGAATAAATGATCTAAATTCGATGGGATGAAATCCACTGGAAGGAGGGAATTAAGACATCCCCCATCATCCAACACGAGGTACTCAACAAAGTTGTATAATGTGGAAGGACTCGATCATAAGGTGCACGAACCAGTAACTGTACCGGGAATGGTCGACATGCAAAGTCAAGATAACTGAGGAATGACTGACTCAGGTTTCAACTTCCTTCGAACAAGAGCATAACGGCGAATGGTGACTGAATAAAGGCAGCATAGACTTGATACACAAAACTGGGATATCTCTGCAACATGGGAGGCATCGACAGAGGCTCCATGGGGACTGGAATCTTAACCAGTCGGTGGAGATAAACTCAGATAAACGAGTACAACTCCTTAAGTCAAACTATAAACCCAACCAACGGATGTGATATAAAGTGCTCTGTTTGAAGGCGACACAACTCGACAGCTGCCAAAGGTAACATCTTTCCTTTTTCGGCTTTTTGGTTTTTTTATTTTTTTGGATTTTTTCAAATATTTAAAAATCTTGAAAAAGAATAAAACTGCTTTATAGTTACAGACTAGGAGGAGACGAGTGTCATAGGGGTAAACAAACTAGTTCCAAGCAGTGGAACATACCTATGCTCAATGCAAGGATACATGTGTAGGATCGCAACACTTAGGGGAAAATCCCCTCCCGGTAAAAATAGGGAATCAAGCTGCAAAGGATATATAAAATGGCTCTGCGTGGCTAGACATGAGACAAACTCGGGATACATGGCTGAAACTCAATGTCAGGAAATCCGGCATAAGGCTCAATAAGGCAGGAAAAGCTCATGATAATGCAATTACAACTTGACATAAGGGAGTCCTGAGGGAAATAGGCCAGCAAAAGTTCAAGAGGAGTATGAGGCTCTTGCGAAATGTCATGGCGGTACTATACAACAGACTCCCAGACCTAAGAGAGGGCTCACAGCATGGGTGCCAAATGCAAAGGGGAGCTAACTAGGACACCCATGTATAGGAAAGCTCTACCATTCACATAGTACCACTTCTAACAACATCATGAAGGTTTCGTGATACCATGGAATGGGTTCATACCTAAGGTTAAAATGAAACACTCATAAGGTCATGCAAAATGCAAGCAGATGTGAGATCCTAACATATATTCTAGTTTAGACATGATACTTATGATAGGAATGAACGGGACGAAACCTCAGAGAGAGTGTACAAAAGTTGGACCCTACATGAAAACCATATTAGTCCAAAACAACCCAAAATAGTCAATAAAGAATACAAACTATAGGATATAGGGAGGAATGATCATGACAACTGTACCCAAAGGAAACAATGCGGTGAACGATGGGACATAAAAAGGAAAGTAAGGTGTAGACCCAACGTTCATGCATCCACAACCACCCCCATGATGGTGACCACTGGTGTAAAGACCAAGAGAAGGGAGTCAACATCCTCCACAAATGGAGTAGAGGGCATAATGTGACCACTCCCAAATCTATGAGCACAGTGAGGGGCTGTGATGCCCCTAAGTCTGACACCAGGGTCGGTACTAGGACCAAGGACGGGTGATAGGATACCAGGCATGTCGAAGATAAAAGGACCCAAAATCAAGAAAGCATAAATGTACTCAAGTAACCGCGATCCCAAAGGCCAACTAGTGCATAAAGAGCACACTCCTAAGAAAATCTACAGCCAAAATACAAGCAAACCAAGGGGAGGATATGTGAGCTCCCGCATGTAGTAGGTATGTCTCACCTAGGAGAGGCTTGAAACTCCCATACACTACAAGCAGAGGTACGTAACCAATTATAGTGACCCTCAGCTTCAACGCATAAAGTGACTGTGCTGTCCGACATCTACCTGGCGAGGACACCTGCAGAATAACCTCTGCGAAGTACCGCCTCGATAACCTAGGTAAGGCAACTAAGGTCACCTCAATATAATCAATGCTCAGGTAGATAGTCGTAGGCGGGATTGAACATATGGGCAAGGTAGCAAAGCCTGAAACTCTCGAAAGAGCCCCCAGATACGAATACAATCCTAGAAATATCTCCAGTGCTACTCAGTTACAACCAGGGGTCATCCCAATCATAACCGCTCACACTACCTCGTGCTTAACTCCCTTGTAAGAGGAGGATCCTGAGAAACACTAATTATACCAAGGAATTTCACACTCTCACCTGGACAGACACATACATGTTGTTGTTTAGTGGTCTTGGAGAATTTACTCACAATGAACTATTCCAAGACCCTAAAATCTAACCTTGTTGGTGAACCCTATCAAATAAAATAGTGTAGTTCATTTTAATTTAAGCGTTGATTTTAATTGGCTTTATTACTCAAAAGACGTATATGGCCATGCAACTAATGGCGTTATGACACAACATGAAACAAAATGCACACCTAACAATCAATGCAAATGCATTGTGTCCATGAAAAACAGGGTATGCTACTACGTGAAATGCACAATTTTCTTCAAATGATAGATGCAAGCTTTCCTATATGAAATCCTGACTAGTACTCCAAAGCAAATCTAGTGTAAGTAATATGCAAAATGCAAAATGCAATGCATGATGATAATCAAATATTTTTGAATTTTTTGAACTAAAAATGAGATATAAAAGCAAAAGAATGGCTCTACAACCCCCAGATTCTGCAAGCACACTCTAGCAAAGTACTAAGGTAAAAGAAATCTAATGCACTAATCCCAAAACAAAAAATTGAAAATGCAATGACAAGAACATTCTTCAAGAAAAAAAATTTACCCTAAAAAAAACCGTCTCTGGTCAGAAATAGAGGTGTAAACAGACTCTAGTAGTATCAAAGGAGACTCAGCAATCATCAAAATTCACCCAGCAACCATCCAACTTCCTCTAGAAGGCAAAACCAAGGGAATACGCGACTGTTCGCAGTAAACCCGCGTCTGTACGTGGAAATAGTAGTGAAACCCACGTATATACATGACTGTGAGTTAAAAACTTGCGTACAGGAAGAAATGTGCATAAAAATAAAGGCAAACAGACAAGTTGAGACAAACTTCACACCAATCAGACACTACCAGGAAAACATGCCCCCAGACTCGACACAAAAACAAGAGAAAAAGAGCAATTCAAAGTCATTGAATGCCGATAGAAAACCCCCAAAGGACAACTACTAAGAACTCCCCAACGGAGTCGCCAATTCTGTTACGGAGAGAATTTCCTAAGGCTTGGGGTACCACAACAGACAGCTTGACTCCAGAAATCAATCCTTTCCAATATGCAATAGAAATCAAATATCTAACACTAAAGGATCAGACCTCGTACCTTATTCTGGACAGTTGAAGTAGATCCCCGTTGAGCTTTCCAACTTCAGCTTGAATTGATAAATCACTTCCTCAACAACAAGTAAACAAGACAAGCATACTATATATCTTGGTGTTAAATCTATTCTAGCATATATAATCAACAATGTATAAGCATTTGAAATCATCCATGGATAAAATATTCATTCAAACATACATCATTAGACAGGAAAAGATATTTCTATTAATGTAAAATCAGAGATTACAATGGATACAACCTCTCTCGGCACGTCTGCGAATCGGAGAAACTGAATCCCCCACTTGGGCCTCCACCACCTCAATTCTCCATCTCTCGATAGCAAGCTCACAAGCAAAAGGAAAGCTTGGGAAAAGCATAAAAGTGTTCCAAGGGACAAAGGGATGCAGACTCAAGCACAAGTTCCGACAACAATGGACTATAGTTTCTTTGCTCTCAATTCTCTCATATGCCTTCAATGTACCAAAGAGTTTCTTATAGAGCTTTTCAAAGGGGTAATGAAAGGTCGAATCCGAGCGATCTCAAGGCATATGGAAGGCCAAGAGTCAAGTGAGTCGGATCCAAGTCAAGGAAAACTCCAAAAGGATTTGGTTTTTTCACACATCCTGATGTACGCGGTTTTAGTGGTCAAACCCACGTATATACGCGATTAGGGGTTTAAAAGTCGCATGTATTCATTTTCACATGTTTAATATAGGGATGGTCAAGGAAACATCAAAGGACAAAAAATGGTCCAAGGGGTCTAAGGAGTCTGCAGAGGGACAGGGGAAGACCATACAAGTGTGATTCACCTGGAGTGGTAAAATCAGCTATAACACCACTGAGTTTCGAATCGACAACTATTCAACTTAGGAGTGTCTTTAACACCCGCCGCTAAGTATTCTACATCTCATGGATAATGTAGTTATATTATTTAATAATATAGTAATTAATGTTAATTTTCAAATATATTTATTAGTAAATTGAAAGAGGTTGATTTTAGAGTATGATTTAAAATTATTTATTGTTAAATGGGGGGAAGTTGGTTTTGGAATGCGACTTTAAACTACTTTTGATAGGGCACTAGCTTGATGACCTAAAATCTATAAGCATCTTGTAAAAGACAAGGTAGTCTATCACTTTCCACATCATGGCATAAGTACACATGAAGATCTTGAAACTATATGGATACATAATAAAATTTATTTTGTTTGCGTCAACATCAATTTTCTTTTACCCTATTTTCCACATAATGTCATAAGTACACATGAAGATCTTGAAACTATATGGATAGATATAAAATTTATTTTGTTTCTGTCAACATCAATTTTCTTTTACCCTAGTTAATAATATCATTTAGTACTAAAGTAGTTAAACGTTTGTATCGCATAGTTTTGTTGGTAGATTGTCGAAGGTGGTTAATAAACTTTATTGTGTTTTTTTTCAATTTCGCTCCTCTTTTATTTTCATTAATATCATTTAATAAAAAAGCACTTAAAGGTTCAATACCAAGTAGTTTTGTTGGTAGGGTGTAAATGGTGGTTTGTTGATAGAGTGTAGATGGTGGTTATACTTCATTATGTAATTTCTTAAGAAAAACTTACATGGTTCAAATTTACAATTTAATTTTAAAAGTTTTTTTTTAAATTAAAATTTATGATAATATTATTAAATTAAAATATAATAGAAAAATGAAATAATAAATTACATTAATAAAATCTTTGTGTCAGGTAGTAAACATCATTCAACCTTGCGGTATGATGATTGTTGTTTTGCATAGTACTTTGAAATGATGCATGTATGGAGGGTGGCATGTTTGTATGTACCATGTGGTTTCTAATTCAGACACAAAAAGAATGATGGACTATAGGGTAAGTTCTTTTTACTCGTGCAAATTCTCTACCTCTGGTCCAACGCTTTTTCATATTTGCCATTCATTACTCCAGGTTGGGAAATTATATGGATTTCTATCATGATGAGCAGATGGAACCATTATTATCGTCTCCAACACCATTGCATCTATTTTCTCTCTCCTTTACTCTGTAATCTGTTCTTGCAAGAAATTTGTCCATACTTACCTTGCCTCGTCTCCATTTGGCCTCCGTTCATCTTTATTTCATACATGGTCAGAACCAAGCGCACAAAGAGTTTAAGACCTCGAACAATCCTTTCTACTCTCGCATGCCTCGTGTAATCATAGACCAATAGAACGCCCACACATTCTTTTTTGGTTTGGTCCATCCCTCTGCCCCACACCATATTTAGGAAATGAAATATCAAATTCAAGGTTGTTGCGAGTAGCCATCTCCAAACAATCTCATCCAGGATTTGGGAAATTTGGTTGAAGACTCGGGCTCTACCTACTGTAGGGAAACAAAGTACATCAAAACCCTTGGCCACCTTTGTTATACCAAGGCACTTCTTGGTCAAGCTATAACATACAACATTGAAGGCCAACTTCTGAAAAACTATCAAGGGTTGAGTTTGGATGGTCAGAAAGAGTGAATGGAAGGTTGGTTTTACCTCTAATAACCCAAGCATAAATGGATTCGTATGTCATGCTCAATGATTTGGCATAGGAGCTAATAGTAAAATCTTTCAGTCAGACCCCTATGATCCAAACTTCAACTCAACTTATCTTATGTGACCAACCCCACCTACATCATCCTAGAAATTCTTTGAGGGTCAAGAAGAAAAATCCAAATGGCAAGAAGTATAATCCCCCTCTCATCTACACCTTAGATGATGAATAATTTGGCTCTAGGATTCATGTTGGTGGCGAAGCCTGATCTTCCTGATTAAGAGATGTTATTTCAACCATGTTTTGATCCCAAGACCTCACGAGGGGGTAGAGGGATCCCCCCCCGCTATAGTCATTAGGGGGGTTGAGAGGTATTACAATGCGGTTGTGTATTGTATTGTAGCATTATAATATGAATGTGTATTGTATTGTAGCATTGTAAAAGCGATCTTTGTGATTGTGAAAGAGGCTATGAGAGAGTGAAGAGGAAGTGCAGCAGGGTTGCTGCAGGTTTAATAATAAAGCACTGTCAATTTCTATGTGGGCGTAGCCCATCGTGAGTGAGCCATGTTATATCTGTGTCTCTCTTGTAATGTGTTTAATATTTGCAACTTGTTTAATTGCTATTATTCCGCGGTCCTATTTTTCTAACAATTCACTTCATCCACAAGTTTTATCATATCTTGCTTCATGTTCAATAGCACTATTTTCAAACAACTTATTTTAACCGATTTGGTTTTGTCTAGCCATATCCCCCTCTTATGGGGACTCCCTTTTTCAACTATAAACCCCAAACTCTTTAGTTTTAAATGATTATTTCTAGCTACTCTACCAGATAATTAGCTCTTAGATTTTGAAAAACAATGTGATAGGTTGATCTTAATGGACACTTCAGAATTGCTATCTTTATATATCTTTGTTTTTGTTTTAATAGAAATCGAATTTAAAAAAAAATTACATTAATAAAATGAAAAACACAATAAATACTTTATGGACTACTATATATGTATAATAATTATTTGAAATATTTTGTGAAGTATTAAATATTAAACTTAATTTTAATGAAATAGTATAATTAATAAAAAATAAATATTTATTATGAAGTATATTATTCAACCAATGAAAAAATCATCATCATTATTATAAAATAGAATAAAAAAATAGTCATTTAGTAAATATGATATAATAAATAATTTAAAATATTAAAATTTAAATTATATACCAAAATCTTTAAAAATATTGATGTCTTTAATTTTTAAAATTAATTAATTTGTTTTATTATATTGTTTTTATAATTTAGTAAATATGATATAATAAATAATTTAAAATATTAAAATTAAAATTATATACCAAAATATTTAAAATATTGATGTCTAGAATTTTTAAAATTAATTAATTTGTTTTATTATGTTGTTTTTATAATTGAAAACCTTGCAAATAATTATGGAGCTTACGTGAAAGGTTAATTGCTTGTTTTGCTTAAAATAAATAAATAACATGAACTCTATAAACATCTTATAATTTTTTTTTTTATCCCTTTCTCCATAATGGCATAACTATAAATTGGTCAATGACCTATGATTTATATGCATCTCGTACAAGGTAATAAAAGCTAAAGGTAGTCTATCACTTTCCACATAATGTCATAAGTACACATGAAGTTCTTGAAACTATATAAATACATGATATATTTTTGTGTTTGTTTCAACTTCAATTTTCTTTTATTGAGTAAATATCATTTATTTAAAAATAAAGTAGTCAAACGTTTGTATCGCAGATTTTTTTGGTATATTGTAGAAGGTGGTTAATAAACTTTATTGTGTTTGTTTCAATCTCAATATGCTTTTATCTTCATTATTATCATTTAATAAGAAAGGAGTTACATGCTTATAAACATAGTTTTGTTGGTCTAGATTGTAGAAGGTGGTTATATATCATAATGTAATTTCTCAAGAGATTTTTATATGGTTTAAATCTATAGGAAGTAAAATATTTATAATTTAATTTTAAAAGTTTGATTTATTATAATTTGAATTAAAAATTTTATGATGGTATTATTAAAATAAACTATAATAAAAATAAATATATAACTTATATTAGTAAAAGCTGGTATGTCGAGTGTTATATATTATCTATCTTCATGTCATGATGAGTGTTGTGACACATATTACTCCAACAGTACATCAACTTAGAGGGCAACATTCTTGTATGCATTATGTGGCTCCTACTGCAGACACAAAAATAATGATGAATTGGAAAGACAAGTTTTTTTTCCAGGTGAATTCTCTGCCCTTGGTCTAGCTCTTCTTCATATTTGTGAGTCATTATCCTAACTTCATGTCTCCTATTTTCAATCCTTCTCCCGTACAAAGCCATAGTGGGGAATTATAAGGCTTCAATCATGATGAGAAGACAAAACCGTTATCACTGTATCCGGTGCCATTGCTACCACCATTTTATATATTGTCTCTTTCCTTTTCTCTATAATCCTTTCTGCAATAAATTCATCCATACCTTCATCTAGCCTCCCCTCGGGTCTATTTCAACCATGTTCGGAACCAAGCACAGAGAGCATAAGACCTCGGTTAATCCTTGTTTCTCCAACATGCCCCGTGTGATAAGAGACTAAGAGAACACTTGCACTTGCTTTTTCTTGTACGGTTCATTTCTTTGCCAAAATCCATATTCAAGAAATTCAAGGACGATGCAAAAATCCATCTCAAAAAAAGATCATCAAGTATTTGGGAAATTTGGATGAAGACTCGAGCTCCACCCATTTTAGGGAAACGAAATACGCCAAAACCATCGACCTCCTCTGGTATACTAAGACAATGCTTAGTCAAGCTATAAAAGACAATGTTGAAGGTCGACTTTTGGAAAACTATTAAGGGTTGAGTTTGGATGTTCGGATGGAGTGAATGGAAGGTTGGATTCTCTTGACCCAGGAATAAATGGATTTAGATGCCAAGATCAATGCAAAACTCAATGCTCTAACTTAGGAGCTGACAAAAAAAAATTTCAGCCAAATTGTTGTGAGCCAAACTACTACTCAACTTATCTTTCGTTGCCAACCCCACCTACATTATCTTGGAGAATCTTCGGGGGTAAAGAAGCAAAATTTGAATGACAAAGAGTATAATTTCCCTCTCATGTACATCTCAAATGATGAATAATTCGGCTCTATAATTCGCTTCATCCACAAGTTTATGATATCTTACTTAATGTTCAGTAAGACTGTTTTCAATCAACAAATCTCAACTGCTTTGGTTTTTTCTGTCCATAACCCCCGACATGTGGGGGACTCCCTTTTTTCAGCTATAAGATCAAACTCTAAATAGTTTTAAAATGACTGCTACTAACTACTTTACTTGATAATTAGCACTTATTTTTTAAAGATTGTTGTAACAAGTTTATCTTAGAGGACATCTAACCATTTCTATCGTATACATCTCTATTTTTGCTTTAATAAAAATCAAATCAAAATATAATACATTAAAAATATGTTTATTATAATAAATATTTGTGAAAATATTAAATATTAAAATTAATATTAATGAAGTAGTTTAAATTTTATATGATTTAAACGTTTGGATAAATAAAAAAAATATTTAAATATAGGAAAGATTAAATCCAATATTGTGCTTTAATAATAAAAAAATACTTATTATGGAGTAGATTATTCAATTAGTGAAAAAATAATCATCGTTATTATAAAATAGAATACAAAATAGTCATTAACAGATTAAATATGATACAATAAATAACTTAGAATATTAAAGTATAAATTGATTTTGAAATATCTTTAAAATTAATATTGGTTTGTCGAATCTTTTAGAACTAATTATTTTGTTTTATTATGTTTTTACAATAAGACTATGGAACTCATTTATGTTTCATGGGTTTTTTCTTAAAAATGGCTAGATTTGTTTTAGAATAAAGTTGTTGTGGAATGGTTCAATATAGTATTACAAAATTTAGAGAATGACGAGAGTTTTAATATATGTTATGGTTTAGCTTGATACTATTATGATTATTACATTTTGATAAACATGAAAATTGCCTTATATATTGCTAGATATTGTTTTAACAAAAGTAAAAAAATATATTTGATGGAGAAAGGCATCAATAACAGTTAAAAGGGAACTTTGGAAGCTTAGGAAAAAGGACAAAGATATAATTAATAGTTAAAAGGGAACCTTGGGCTTTAGTTAACAAATTGAACTCTTGCAGAATTTCTTGTTGAACCATTTATTGCTCAATTCTTGATCAATGTTACATCCATTCTAAAGGTAGTATGTTAAGCTTCACAAATGTTTCAAACTGATCCATGTTTATAGTACAATCCTTTACAAAACTAACCACTTTTCTTTTTGCGCCAGTAACTAGCTGGACTAACCATGACTTTGCAAACTTTTCTACTGATAACTTGCATTTTTCTACTAAATCAGGAGAAATATAACTTAAGCTAACCCCTGGATCAATTAAAATAGATATAGGTGTTTGATTCAGCTTACCTTCCACTTCCACCATGGAAGTTTGATAGTCCTCCTGCTTGTTTTCCAGTTCTGCGTTGATCCTAGGCATTGTTCTCGCTAAATCACCAATAGTCATCTCCTCCTATACCATATGTATGTTGTTGACAGTCTTCTTCCGCTTGGGGCAAACTAATGCATACTGAGGACCATTACATTCCCAACATTTTACTGGTTCTTTTCGTTCATTAATCTTGGCGTAATTACTGTGATTATTAACAGGTTTTTTATTTCTAGGGCCATTTGGATTTAACTATGAATTACCTTTATTCCCTTGGAAATTTTTATTAGGAAAATTTCGTATATTATTATTCCTAAAACTGCGATTAGGTACAAAACCTTTCTTCTTCTGTTCAAAATTATTAGATCTTTTAGCCTTCCAGTTTGACATACTTTCCTTTTTGTGATTCTGCTCATAGAAAAAATTCACCTTCCACATAGCCTCCTCCAAGGTTTTTGGATTATCATATTCAATTCTATCTTTTATATGAAAAGGTAAATAGGTTAAAAACCGTTGTACCTTAGGATTCTCATCCACAATGTAAGGCACATATCGAAGCAGACTTAAAAATTTACTGTTTAGTTCTTTCATGTTCATTGTTCCCAGTTTTAGTTCATAAAATTTCTTAGCTCGCTCTTCATAGTATTGTTCTAACAAGAACTTATTTTTAAAATATTTCTTAAAGGTACTCTAGTTAATGTTCTTTTCCCTAATACCTTTTACTCATTTTAGGTCCTGCCACCAAATATCTGCTTTCCTAGTTAGGTTGTAAATGGCCATTCTCGCTTTTAGCTAATTAGAGTAATTGTAGATTTGAAAATATTTCTTCATCCCAGACAGCCATGATTCAGCCCCTTCTCCCTTCTCAGTTTCACCATTGAAAGTTGGTGGTTTTATTTTCTTAAATTCTCCTGAAATTTCTTCATAAGGCTTAAATTTTCTTTTTCTTGAATGCTGATTATCTTCGCTACTATTGCTAGTATAATGATAATTCTTCCTATGTGGATTGCCATAAATCTCAGAGGATGAGCTACTTTCGATTTTAGATTGTTTAGAATTTTTTCTTTTGTGTTGGTAGGACATATCTTCAGATCCTGTCCGTTTATCTTTTTCTTCATTCTGAAATTTTTCCATCAAGATCTGATTCAACTCCTCCTGACCTCTTAGAATTATTTCATTTTCCTTTTTGACTGTTTCCATCTCGATTCTTAATTCTTTAATCGTTTGCAATAATTATGAAGAGTTATTAGTTATTTGTTCCTGAACTGGTTCTCTTTTAGAATTACTTCGTTCATTAAACGGGAACTCTTCATCAACATATTCCTCAAGTCTTTCCATACTTGCAGTTTAGCTCAGAAAATTTTTCTGGAAATAACATTTCAAAAAGAAATTTACAATTAGTATGCATGCATTTTAATCTACTGTTTATCTATGCAGGTTGAGCCTCATTCGGCCTAGTGTCTGAACTTGTGCTCTGATACCACATGTAATACTTCAAAAAATTCGTAAAAATTTAAAATTTTTCATATAACATAAAATGTTTGTAGTCGTCACTACCTAGGAACAATTAACTGCTAACGGTTACTTTAAACAGTTTTAAACTAGAACTGATTCTTTTGTTAATCTCTAGTTCTGCATACTTATTTGTTTGTTTCCATAATTCATTATTAAGGATTTGATTTAGCAGGTTATGATTTGGAATAAAAGGAATTGAAACATTTGTTAATTACTAGTGCTAAGTTTGTTTTACTGTTTTAAGAAAGTAGGAAGGAAATTCAGTTGAGATCGAGGACTACTTAGCTTTTAGCTAATGCAGTGAAGTGATGCTTCTTTTACGGGTCCTTTACAGGTAAAATGTTTTGACACCAATTTCCAGATCGAGATTATTATCTCAAATAACATAAAATATAATGCTAGTAAATTTATTCATTTTACAGCTTTGAGCAATAAATGAGGTATCGTGGATCTGTATATTTATGTTCTAAATAGTTTCTGGTAAACATAAGTGTTAATAAAATGATCATAGTCTAGATACTCTTCCATTTTGCTATAACTATAACTTGTTCATTTAATTTTCATCAATATTCAAATTAGGTAAACTTTGACAACCTAAATTTGGATATAGTCATAAATTGAATGGTCGTCACTCACACCTAGGAATGAAACCTAGTGCATAGACAGTATGATTAACTGAGGAAAAAGATAAAAGAACTGAGGCTGAAGATATGGGTTATCAACATAAAGTTAAAAAGACTAAACAAATTAAAATCGAAAGTAGATCATCTTCTGAAGTGTATGGTGATTCACATAAACAAAATTTCCAATATACTAGTGATAGTAGTGAAGATAATCACCATACTATGAAGAGAAAGTTTAAACCTTACGAAGAAATTTCTAAGGAATTCAAGAAATCAAGCCACCAACCTTTAATGGTGAAACTGAGAAGGGGAAGAGGCAGAATCCTCGCTGTTTGGGATGAAGAAATACTTTCAAATTTATAACTACTCAAATCAACTGAAGGCTAGGATGGCTATTTGTAATCTTATAGGGAAAGCAGATATTTGGTGGTAGGACCTAAAAAGAGTAAAAGGTATAAGGGAGAAAAATATTAATTGGAGTACATTTAAGAAATATTTCAAGAAGAAATTTTTATCTGAACACTATTATGAGGAGAGGGCTAAGGAATTTTACGAGCTAAAACCGGGAACAATGAATATGAAAGAACTAAATAGTAAATTTCTAAGTCTGCTCAGGTATGTACCATATATTGTGGACGAGAAACCTAAGGTACAACGGTTTCTCAACTGTTTACCCTATCATATAAAAGACAGGATTGAGTATGACAGTCCGAAAACTTTAGAAGAAGCAATCTGAAAAGTGAATTTCTATTATGAATAGAATCGTAAAAAGGAAAGTATGACCAATTGGAAGGCCAAAAAAATAATAACTTTGAATAGAAAAATAAAGGTTTTGTACCTAACCGAAATTTTAAGAATAGTAATACTAGAAATTTTCCTAGTAATTCACAGACCAATCCAAATAATCAAAGGAATAAATAATCTGCTAACAACCACAGTAACTATACTAAGAATTTTGAACGAAAGGAACCAATAAAGTGTTGGGAATGTAATGGTCCGGATTATGCATCAGTTTGCCCCAATTGGAAGAAGATTGTTAGCAATATACAAACAATACAAGAGGAGATGACTGTTGGTGATCTAGCGAGGACAATGCCCAGGATCAATGCAGCATTGGAGAACCGACAAGCAAATTATCAAACTTCCATGGTGGAAGTGGAAGGTAAGCTAAATCAAATACCTATATCTATTTTAATCGATCCAGGAGCTAGTTTAAGTTATATTTCTCCTAATTTGGTAGAAAAGTGTAAGCTCTCAATTGAAAAGTTTGCAAGATCTTGGTTAGTTTAGCTAGCTATTGGTGCAAAGAGAAAAGTAATTAGCTTTGTTAAGAATTGTCCAGTAACTATGGATAAATTTGAAACCTTCGTTAATCTTAATGTGTTACCTCTATGTTCATATGACATGTTAATTGGTATGGATTGGTTAGAACAGCATAGGGTAGTCTTGAATTGCTTTGATAAAACCTTTACTTGCATAACTAACAATGGAGAATTAATAAATGTAAAAGGAATCCCTAGGAAAACAGTCGTAAAGCATATTTCTGCTTTGAAACTTAAGAGAGCTGTTCGGAAGGGCTGTGAAGACTTTGCCATAACAGTAATTAATGAATAAAATACTAATAACAGAGATAAATTAAAACTGGAAGATATTCCTATCCTAAAGGAATATTAAGATGTATTTCCGGATCAAATTCCGGGACTACCTCCAAAACGGGAATTAGATTTTACTATTGAGCTGGTATCTGGTGTAATGCCCAGCTCAAAATCCTCTTATCATATGAATATAATGGAATTAAATGAACTTAAGTCGTAGTTAAAAGAGATCATTGATAAGAATTACATTAGACCTAGTGTGTCTCCCTGGGGGGCACCTGTCATTTTTGTTAAGAAGAAGGATGGAACTCTATGACTATGTATAGATTACCGTCAACTAAATAAAATGACTATTAAGAGCAGATACCTGTTACCCCACATAGATGATCTGTTTGATCAAATACGTGGAGCAACGATGTTCTCAAAGATTGATTTACGATCTGGTTACCACCAGGTCTGAATCAAGAATGAAGACATCTTTAAAACAACTTTTAGGACCTGGTATGGTCATTACGAGTTTTTCGTTATGCCATTTGGGCTTACTAATGCCCCAACTATTTTTATGTGTCTGATGAATAATGTAATGCATAAATATCTGGATAAATTTGTGGTCATATTTATTGATGACATCTTAATTTACTCAAAGTTTGAATAGGAACATAAAGAACACTTAAAAATTATCTTACAAGAGTTACGAGAACATCAACTATATGCAAAATTTAGTAAATGTGACTTCTTTAAGGATAAAATTCAGTATTTGGGTCATGTGGTGACTAAAGAAGGAATTTTTGTCAACCCCGAAAAGATAAAGGAAATCGAGGAATGGCCAGTCCCAAAAGACGTAACTGATGTCCGATCATTCATGGGGATTACTGGTTATTATTGAAGATTCATCGAAGGGTTTTCAAGAATTGCAAATCCTATAACCTCTTTGCAGAAAAAAGGGAAGACATTCAATTGGAATCAGAAGTGTGAAGACAGTTTTAAAAAGTTTAAAACGTTATTAACCACCGCACCAATTCTAAGAATTGATGCATGCAATGACGGTTTAGGTGGAGTTTTAACTCAGGAAGGACACGTCATTGCTTATGAGTCTAGGAAGCTGAAGGTTCATGAGAAAATTTATGCAACCTATGACTTAGAGTTATCTGTTGTCATACATGCCTTAAAAATGTGGTGCCATCATTTAATCAGAAGGAAGTTTATATTAATGACAGATAATAAAGGATTGAAATATCTATTGGATCAACCCAACTTGAATGCTAGGAAATCTAGGTGGCTAGCTTTTCTTAGTGAATATGATTTTGAAATTCAACATATTAAAGGAAAGGAGAATAAGGTTGTTGATGCATTAAGTAGAAATGCAAAACTGATAGGGGATCTTAGTTTATAAACCATAGTATAAAGAAATGTAATGTTTTTATGGTTATTGTTTATAGAATAAGATATGATAGAATTGGTTAGCTATGTTTATAAAACATAAGTAAATGATATTCCTTTAACCAAAAACTAAATCAAGAAGGGTAATTTAATAACTTCTTGAAGTTGTCTTTTAAACTTTTGGAGTTGGAGAGTAATTGTTTAACTAGGACCCAAGTAAATATAAAATATTTTATATTACATAAACCAATAATCATATCTCAAGAGATTTACAAACAACCTTGTGATAGAAAGTGGTTTATAGCTAAAAGGTACACCAGGAAATGTGATGTATGATACAAATAAAAAGAATTCAAGGTAAAAACTGTAACAGTTTGAAGAAGAATTCTTTCAACTAGGAAAAGAACCTTGGACCAAGTCTCTTAATTCATTGTGTAGTTGGGGTTACAAGTGAGGGCAGTCCATAGACTTATATAAGAGTCTCAATTGTAATTCTACATCCAAATATTGAGTAAACAGTTAAGAGTAAAAGTAGTTTTGTTTATGTATTGACAAAAACATTTTATTTATAAAACCCTAGGATAAGGGTAAATTTGATAATACATCTAATGAGTATGATGACCGAAAACCCCTTAGAAAAAAAAACTCTTGAATAAGATAGACTAGATTTATAGTTCAATAGCATAGAGTATTTCCTTCATGTTACAAAAGGATTCAATTATGTATGCTCAAAACCAAACTCCAAATGTTGTTGAGTGATCTGTTGAAGTCTAGGGTTTCAACATCATTCAAGCATACATTAAGTTCATACACAGCTATCAAAGACAAAGAAATATGGGAAGGGACGTCCAATCCGTCTTTGCATTATCTTTGTTAATTATTTATACATTATGAGGTAGGTTGGAGCGGTTGTACCCGCTCCAACTACCTATTTATTACTATTTATTTATCTTTTAAACTATAATTACATGATGACATTTAGGAGGTAATTAGCCCCCTCTACATCTCCCCCACAAACAAAATGTTTCTTCGTCCCGAAGAAAACAAAGAAAACTGCATCAACGTCCTGGGTCTCTGCTACTGCGGAGTAGTCCTCACTGTGCATCAACCATGCATACCGGTCTGCATAGGTAACTCAGCCGCAACAGCCGCCAGCTTGATAGGAAAATGCATGTGTACAAGGCTCTACTGTGACTGGTTACTCTTCAGCCTCCATCTTCAATCTGACAATAGTCCATCGAAGTTTCATCCTCTCACAACGGCGGGAAACCATATTCTTCCGCAACTAGGTCTTTTGGTTTAAAGCCTCACCCGGGCTCATCTGACCGGCATCTCCATCGGTTCAGGCATGCGGGGCCTTTTGGCTCTTCGACTTTCTATGTCATTTCTCTGTCTTCTGGCTTTCCGAGGTCACAACCCAGGAACAGTTTCAGCATTTTGATAATGAGGGGTGCATTGTCATCATGTCTCATTGAAGCGCTTTGCTGTGTAGGTGAATGATATTTGCTTGAATGCCCTCGTCGTCGTCTTGTTCTATCGTGAGAGTATGAATTTCCTGCTCCAACCCAACCGACCTACTCCAACCGACATGTTTCAACCGACATGCTCCAACCGAGGTCGACGAAATGGTGGTCGACCAGATCAGTCGGATCGCTGGCCACGTGTGCTAGTCGGTGGCTTGGTCGACAAGACTAGTCAGTGGCTGGGTCGACCCGACGAGTCGATGCAGGTAGCAGTTTAGCGCCTCAAGGGATGATGGCGGGCAGCAAGTCTTATCAATACAGGTCCAGGGTATCACGCATTCATCACAGTGGTCTACGGGCGGACAGGGACAAACACCATCTCCAACGCCATCTCGAGCAGCCACGACAGTTAACAGCAACGAAACAAGAACAAGAACCATGCACAAAACTTTGAGGAGCCCTCCCAACTTGACATGTCTTTCCGCCATTTTTCAACACTATGTAAACCTAATGAAGTCTCAATGCCTGCAAATATTAATGCTGTAATGTGATGAGGCCGTAATGCTGTAATGGTTTACAACCCGACCGACGCAGCATTCAACAGCTGACTGAACCGGTTCCTTACATTGCGACCGACTAGCTTGGTCGACACGACGAGTCGGTGTGAAGCCGACTGCCATAGTCGGTACACTGAATCTTTTGGTTCGACTTCGACATGTAGGTATTCTGCATGAGATTGAATGCTTCTGGAATCAGTGAAAGCGTTCAGATTCCCGAATCTTTAACCCTCCATTTCTTACCTCGCTGCCAGCTCCCACATGCGTGGTCTCCTCCAACGCATCCATTCCACCCATCGTTCTGCACGTCCACCCCTCCTTCACAGTCACGGTCTGTTCTCGACCATCCGCTAAAAGCCTCACAAACCGGGAGCACTCTTTGTAAAAGAGGCGGTGGCTTATTAATGTGTCGTTCACGTCCAGCCGGTCGAGGATGGGGTCGGTGTACGCCCGAGAGCTGGCTGTGAAAACCACCACCTCGAAGAGCTTCGCAGCCGTCTCCATGAATTCGTCGAGGGCGGGCCTCTTCAGAATAAAGATGACACCGGCGTCATTAAAGTTGTCAGCAGGATGTTCTATGAGGAAGTCGTAATGCGGTATTGGGACGAAGTAAGTATGGATTAACGTTATTACAATCGCCCGACTCAGCGTGCCTGCGCAGAGTGATGGAAGCATGCTCATTCAGAACTCGCAATACAGAAGAGGAGCAGGTGGACAGAGCACGAGCAGTATTTCATCTTCACGACAGTTTCTCCTTTAGGTTCGACCACCTCCATCCGCTGCTGCTGTCACCCAGACCGGATAGAGGCGGCAACGGCGCCAATGTTGAAGTCTAGGGTTTCAACATCATTCAAGCATACATTAAGTTCATACACAGCTATCAAAGACAAATAAATATGGGAAGGGACGTCCAATCCGTCTTTGCATTATCTTTGTTAATTATTTATACATTATGAGGTAGGTTGGAGCGGTTGTACCCGCTCCAACTACCTATTGATTAATATTTATTTATCTTTTAAACTATAATTACATGATGACATTTAGGAGGTAATTAGCCCCCTCTACATGATCTAAGCATAAATCTGTGAACCTTGTTTCTTCCTATTTAAACTTTAGATCACAATTACTATAGGCAAATCATCCAATGATTTGATTTCATTTTGATAGTAATTGGTCATGCATTTTAACCCATGCATATGCAGTTTTGTTTTAACATCTTTATGGAGTTTGACGACTTTAATAAGATCAACGTTACCTCTTCTGGAGACAAGCTGCATTTAAACATTCTAATTCTAGCATCATATTTATGCTAGTGAAGTATCTTTCTTGACCTGGATATATATATATTTGCTGGAACAAACGCTTACCTGTTAAAACCTGTAAAGAATCATTAGTCCCACTGTGTTAGCTTTAAGCTAAGTAAGCCCCGATCACACTTAAGAAACTTTCCCTACTTAACAAAAGAAAAACAATAGCATACTTAGCATTAGTAAAAGACAGATTTCTCTTCTACTTTCTGGAAAATGCAACTGCTAGGTTGAAACAGTACTAACACAATATTTAAAGATAAGCCTTTAAGTCATACAGAACCTTATAAAGAAGTAATATTTGTTTCTCTTGAAAACTGTTTATTTATCCGCTAACAGTTAGTGGTTCATTAGAATGAACAATTGACATTTTATGTCACATGAAAAATTTTAAATTTTTACGAATTTTTGAGTTATTACACTAATCCACCAAGTGACCAGTAAAACACTCATTTAACAGCTTCCTTAAGCTGTTATCTCATCTTTCATTTATTTATTAATAAAATATTCATCAATTACATTCAATTATCCTTGACCCTACTTGGTCATTAATTACGGACTTTATAATAAAATATAACATAATGTTTCTTAAAACATAAATTGTTTTTCAAATTGGGGCATGTGACAGGTGCTCAGGCATAAATATTTTTCAGGCTCAAGGCTTCAGTGTCTGAATTCAGAACCTGTGATCAAGCAAGGTTATCCCATGTTTTCTCTCTGCAAGAAGGCCCTACCTCAGTTTAAAGAATATCTCCACTAGATTCCTGGTAATGGAAAACATGGGTTTTGGCACGACTCCATCTTGGGGAAGCCCCTCCTCTCCTCTCTACTAGGATTCAAAAGATTGTTAGAAAGTCATGGATTAAACATGCTTTAGTACATTTCTTGATGGGATAACATCCCACCATATCGATGGTTTTTTTGGTTTCTTCCGGATTTCCCAGTAGAACTTGAAGAAGAGAAGAATCAGTTTCTTGAGAAATTATTAGGTTCAGCGCTAGTGGCCGGAATAATGAAAGAACGGTGAGGATGGGGTTGCAACTCTGGTAAGTATACCTCTGCACAAGGATACATGATGTTCTTGTCGCTTCCAAATGTGCCTAACAATCCATTGATCTGGAATAGAGTGTGGAATGTTAAAAATCTGCAAAAAATTGATATGTTCAGTTGTATGCTAGTGCATGGAAGGATTCTAACTCGAGACAATTTAGAAAGGAGAGGCTCCACTGGCCCATTCCATTGCCCAATGTTCTTTAAAAGTAAAGAAACCATCCAACGCCTATTCTTAAACTTCTCTTATGCCCAAAATGTGTGAGCTCATTTGTAGTGCGTGGTTTGGCAATACTGAGACGCCAGGACATATACAACATTGTTTTGTCAGTTGGGAGGAAGTGTATAATGGAGTAATGGAAAAAAAAGGAGTTAAAAATTGTTGGTTGAAGCTTCCAAAAGTCATTTTTTGGCATATATGGATTTAACATAATCTAAGAACCTTCCAAGACAAGGCCCAACCACCTGAAAAAATCATAGCTAAGACGCAAGCTCTTATGGGAGAGATTCTTAATGTGTCTTTGCTTCCTAAAAACAAAATCAAACGTATGGCCAACGAGGTTAATTGTCTGCACTCTTTCAACTTTTGTGATTTAAATACAACTATGGCTAAGAGGTCGTTGGAAGTTTGGGAAATAATATTGGATCAATCTCAGTTTGAAAAATTAATGAAAGAGAGGAAAAAGTTCAAACTATTCTTTGGCGGAGCTTCAAAGGGGAATCCGGGGATGGCGGGAGGGGGAGGGGTCATCATCTGCCCCGAAGGAAAAATTGAAACTAAATACCACTAGAATATAGGGAATGCCACAAACAACATGGCTGAAGCTTATGGGCTTTGTCAAGGACTTAAGAAATTAGAAGCCAAGAGGGTTGATGAAGCCATTGTATTTGGATATTCTTGGTTAATAATCCAGGCTATGAATGGAGCAAGTCATTGTCAGAACTTAAGGCTTGCTAGACTCCTCAAAATAATATTCTCTATCTCAAAGTATTTTTGACGTTTAGAGTTCTTTCACATTATACGAGAGATAAATTCCAAATACTATCAAGCAGCTAATAAAGCGATTGTATTAAGCAAAAATGAACTCTCTATAAATCTTCACCTATGTCCAGTCTTACCTCCTTAAGAGGTGAGGTCCTATGTGATCCAGGTCATGCCCAGATGCACACTGGGGACAATAGTTGACTGAATGAGTCAAGCTCTATTGTGGCGGAAGCATATAAAGAGATACAGCAAAGCAGGAAACACACTAGGTCGACAAGAGATATACACATAGACAATATGCAAGAATTCAAATCAATTTATTACATCTGCTCCATGAAATATGGAGGAATAAGCTGATGATAAAAAATATGTCTATATTACATAATGTACATGCTTATCTAGATAATGCTGAGATGTTTGGGTGACTACCCACTACGTTCAGTTATAAGAAGTTATAACGTCCAGAAGTTCAACCTTCACAGAGCATGTTGATATGTTGTCAGCTACGAACTTGTTAGTTGAGCATGTCGAGGTGAACCTGTCGGTTGTTAGTTGTCAAGGAAAACCTATAGAAGGAGAACATGTCGGATGCTACTTGGATCATTCCTCCTTCCTTAATAAACAATGGTCTCCATTGTGTATTTGTTCAGGTGGGGAAACTTGTCAGCGACTTCATTAGGAGAGTACCATTTTACTTGCGCGAGGAATTGTCCAGCTTTAGCCACTTGAAACAAGGGACTAGAATTCATCCTTTTAAGGCGTATGCATTGTCTCACAATGGTGTCACAAAGAAGAGGTTCCTGAACATCTAGATGGATGTCTTTGGGTCCCACTGTCTGCAAGTCATTTTGTTCCAACAATGGTGCATGATATGGTCAAAGTAGATCTACATTGAAAATTGGATGTAGGCCAAGGCATGCAGGAATGTCGAGCTGAAAATCATTTTCTCCAATTTGTTTTAGGATATTGTATGGACCATATCGCAAAGGTTTCATCTTTATGTATGGACCAGTGAAGCGCTCCTTCTTTAGATGCAACCAGACCTAATCTCCAATTTGGAATGAATGAGGAATATGATGCTTGTCATGTTAGGACTTAGATTTTGCATTCGCTTGTTGCAACATTTATTGTGATTTCTTCTTTATGTTGTAGATTTGATCTCTAAATTTCAATGCTTTCTCTACTTCTCATCCTTTAAAGTCGGTGTCATTCGACTGTGTTGAGGAACTGATTAAGTTGATAGGCACTAAGGGTCAAAATCCATAACATATCTCAAATGGACTCTTTCCTATAGAGTTGTGTTGAGCATGATTGTAGCTGTGTTGTATGTATGGAAGGTTTTCATCTAATTTTCGACGATGCTTGTGGTTGTACATGTGAAGCAATTGTACAACTAAGTGATTTAAAACTTTCATTTGTTCATCTGTCTATGAATGGAAGGTTGTCAACAAAGAAAGTATCATGTCGAGTTGTTGCTAGAGAGTTTTCCAAAAGGTTCTAACAAATATAGTATCTCTGTTGGAAATAATGGTCGTCGAGAGGCCATAGTTTTTCCACACATGTTCAAAGAAGAGTTGAGTAGTCTGCTGTGCTGTTGTAGTCTTCTTGCATGGTATGAGTATAGCCATCTTGGAAAATATGTCGACTACTACTACTATTGCGTCATGCTGATGTTTTGTAGTAGGATATCCTGTCAAGTAGTCCATAGAAATATTTTCCCATGGTCGAATAATAACTGGAAGGGGTGTATATAGTCCTTGTCATCGATTCGACGGTTTAGCAATGGCACAAACCATGCATGATCGAATGTACTTGTTGACGTCATATTTAAGTGAAGTCCAGTAGAAATAATTTTGGAGGATAACAAGTGTTTTTGTGACTCCAAAATTTCCTGTGGTCTTGCTATAGTGCGCATCCCAAATGAGCTTTTGTCGATGCTCACTGATCGGTACACAAAGCTGTCCAAGATTGTATAGCAAGGTGTCCTTTAGGGAGTCGTTGGCAGTTGACAACTCGTTGGTCTGAAGCTGTCGATAGATTGTAGAAAAATTACAGTCTACCAAATACAAATGCGGCCAAGTAGTGGTGTCATAACCCTGCATACTCATCACTATAGACAGTAGAGTAATGGGTAGTTTGCTAAGACAATTGGCTGTGGCATTGGATTTTTCTTTCTGATACTTAATTACCAACTGAAATTGTTGCAGGTAATTAATACACTTGAGTTGTTGGATTTTCTGTTGTTTCGACTGAGTGAGAGCGAACTGCAAAGTCTTAAGGTCAGTTAGGATGACCTTTTCCCTGCCAAGAATGTAGTGTCTCCATTGCTTAAGAGCTTGCACAATGGCGTACAATTATTTTTCAGACGTCGAGTACCTTCTGACTGTGTCGCTCAAATTATCAAAATGAAACACAACTGGGTGACCTAACTTAGTGATCATTGCGCCAAGGGCATAGTCCGATGCATTCGTCTCAATCTCAAAGGGATGATGCAAATCTGATAACATAAGTACTAGTACAGTACAAATCTTGCTTTTGACTTGTTCAAAAGCTTGTTGTTGTGTCTGTATCCATTTGAAGATAGTTTTCCCATTTTCTTTCATCAACTGATTCAATGGCCATGTGATGTGACTGAAGCCAAGTATGAATCTTCGATAGAAATTCGGCAAACCAAGAAAACTTCTTAGTTCATAAATGTTTTGAGGAATGGGACAATCTTTGAGGATCTGTACTTTTTCAGGGTCGACATGAATGCTTGCAAAGTCAATTATATACCCCAAATACTTGATGCTAGTCATTGCAAATGAGCATTTTTCCATGTTCATAAACAACCGATGTTGTTGGAGAGTGTTGAAAACTTATCGAATTTGCTTGACATGTTCTTTTCATGATCGACTGAAAATCAAGATATCATCGAGATACACAATGACACATTTACCGATGAAAGGTCGTAGAAGGTCATCCATATATCTCATGAAGTTTGCAGGTGCATTGGTTAAGATGAAAGGCATGCCTAACCATTCAAATAATCCTTCCTTGGTTTTGAAAGTCATTTTCCATACATCAGTGGACTCGATTTGAATCTGGTGGTATCCCGTTTTGAGGTTGAATTTCATAAAGAACTTAGCACCTTTCATATTGTCGATGAGTTCATCAATCCTTGGAAGAGGGTATATGTTCTTCACTGAAATTTTGTTGAGATCCCGGTAGTCGATGCACATGCGCCAAGTACCATCTTTCTTTGGAACTAAGATGACTAGACTTACAAAGGGAGAGGAGATGGGGTGAATATGACCCTTGTTGATCAAATCCTAGATTTGTCTGTGAATCTCTTCATTTTCGAAAATGGATCTTCTGTAAATAGATGCATTAGGTAATGAAGAACCAGGAACAAGTTAAATGGAGTGTTTTATCGAACAGTGCAGAGGTACTCCGTCTAGTGCTTGAAATATGTTTTGGTGTTCTTCAAGAATGTTGTCGATTTGTTGTTGTTGTCGGGAGCTGCGCTGGTTGGTGAGTCGACTCATTGCTGCAGTCTTCATGGAATGTTGAGGCTTTATCATGATTAATGCGAAATTTTGAGCATGATTGATAAGCTTCTTCGTTTGTTTGGCGGATATCATAGAAACCATTGATGTGGGTTGTCGCTCTGGTATGCCATACCATTGGTTTTTTATTTTGATAATCACCTTCTGAGGTTGTAACTGATATGTACCATGTCAATCCCATAGGTATGGTTTATCGAGTAGGGAGTCAGCTACGGAAAGCAGTGCCACGTCATAGAGTACGTCATCTTCAAAAGGCTTAATGAAATAGGCAAGTCAGCATTGCCTTGCGATCCTTAGTTCTTTCCCATCCTTCATCTAACTAATATTGTAAGTTTGAGGATGTGGAGTGGTGACAAGACCTAATTTCTTCACAAGATCTTCAGAAACAAAGTTCTTCTGGCTGTTGTTATCCACAATTAGATGTAATGGAATGTTTTGAACCCATATCCATGTATGGAATATGCGCTCTTGTTATTCCTCATCACGATGGTCGAGGCTTTCGGACTGGTCAAGGACGAAGCCAGGAGGGATGATGCATCTGGATCAGATTCTACCAGGATTTTTTCGGACGAGTTGGATGTCGAAATTTTTTCCAAAAATGTCTTCCAAGATTCGCATTTCGATGTATCATGCCATGATGAACCGTGATAATCACACCATTTTTTTGTAGGGTTCTATTTGTTGCGATCCCTCTTATCTTTCTGAAAGTTCTTCTTTTGATGATCAGGATTTGGCGGATTCTGCTGAGAAGGATTCTTGAACTTGTCAAAGTCAGGTGATGACTTCTTATCGGATGTTTGACCTGTTGGCTTGTTCACGAAACATATATTTCATTTTTGTTTAGCTTCAAGTTTGATGGCGTAATGAAATGCATCCGCAAGCATGTTGACGGTAAGAAACTCAATCTCTTGCTGAATGTACGGGGATAAATCGTTGGCGTACTTCAGGACAAGCAATTTCTCTTCTTCTTAGATGCCAAGTCTAGCCATGAGTCGATAAAACTCGTTGGTGTAACTCTGTACGGACTGGTATTTCCATTGCCTTAGCTACTGCCACTTCTTGTACTATTGTTCAATGTACTTGGGTGGATAGAACTCCTTTCAAACATATTCAACAAATTTTACCCATGTGTCGATGGGGTCTTCTTCTTTTTCCATTTTCGTCGATAGGTTCTCCCACCAGCAGTGTACAGAGGTTGACATCTTCAAGGATACAATGGTTATCTTTTTCTCTTTGGAGAGTTGATTTACCGAAAAGTAATATTCCAACTGTTGCACCCAATTATCGACGAATTTTGCGTCAATCTTTCCTTCAAGGTTTGGTATGTCCAGATTCATTTTCACTTTGAAGGGGCTGATTTTATCGGAGTGAGATCGCATCGAGGATTCCCCGGAGTTCACAGTGACTCTTAGGAGAATTTCATTGAACTGGGCGAACATTTTGGTTTACTGGTGAGCTAGGCCTTTTTCTATGTGTTACTATATCTTTTCAGTTGCATGTCTATTGTATGTTTCTTTGGTCATCTCTTTTGAAGTTGAAGGAAGTGTCGACTTGTGTTGTTGGGCTTGCGAGCGTGTTTGAACAGGCATAAGTTAAATAACTTTGATGGAAGTGCTTATGTCTTGTTTCAAGGAGCAACCATATTGAAAACTCAACCTATTAGAAGTGTTACGATATTTGGAGATTCACTCTTTGCCATTGAGCAAATAAAAAAAAATTGATGTTAGAAGAATGATATAAAAAATTGCATGGGACTTGGAATGATGGGATGATGTTCAAGTGTTCCATATTCGACATTTCAGCAATAAACTAGTAGATCAACACGAAGATGCAGTTTTATATTTGGATAAGGGGTTCCTTGTAAAAAATGGGAACCCTTGAGAGTGGTTGGTTTCCTTGAATTACCCATGCTTACACCTACTTAGTAATGGGTTACTTTTCCAAAGTTATCAAAGCACTACAAGAAGTGCTTCACAAGTGGCAATACAATAGGCCCAAATGACAAGCAAGTCATGGTGATTTTAATTTGTGTGAGGGAGGCCTCATCTTCCCTCATGCTTCAGGTCCTCTTTCTCACTAGTTAAGTCATCCTCACATTCATAACTTTAAGGCACATTTACTATGAGATATGTCACCAAGTGGGATAAATACACAAGTAAATGTAACTGGTTTGTTCGCAGCATGTTTGGAGTAGTGGTATTATTTTCATGGCAAGATGGTTTTAGAGGAGCTAATCCAAACTGCAATTCCTAGTTATAGAGGTAATGCTTACTTCATTTGTCAACTAGAATATGTAGGATACTAGAAAGTTTAGTTATGGGAACTCTTACATTTATATTCTTGGAAGAGTCAATTAGTCTTTTTCCATGTTCGACAAAGGAAAGGCATGTTGTGTGTTCTAGTGTTTTCATTTTGGATTTTTGTTTCTTCATCTCTAGGTTCCTTGATGTGATGATGCTTGTCGTCACATAGATGGTCCTCTTTGGAATTTAATTATGTATGCATTCAATTCTACATATTAGAAAAACTTCTTTGTTGAAGTTTGGTTTGATATTGGAAATCCACATTATTAAGGAGTATATCAGGATTGAACCCCCTATGGTAATCATGTTTAACACCACCATTCCAAGAATATTTCGAAATGAAAGTTCTTATAACATTAAAAAAAGCTTGATGAGAATGAATTCCCAATTAGAGGGTGTGAGCCAAGTTATAGACTATTTAAGCATCCATCTAGAGAATTTGGAAATAAAATAGGAAGCAATGGAGGTAAATATGCATGAGCAGTGTCGAAAATCAGACTTTAATTGGACAATGACATCAACATATATTACAATAGATCATTCTAGGTTTTCCTCAAGGGACTCAAATTATCTATAATCGAGCACCCTTTTTTCATTAGGTTCAATTAAGGACAGAGCAACCAAAGAGGAAACACTGCAATAAACCATAATTACAATGTCAAAGGAACTACAAGTACATGGTGATTTTGTTTAAGAACATGAATATGTCCTTATGGAAGAAGCTCATACCAGGAATGAATTTGACTAAATCTATCTTCTCATATGGTTTATACTTGTATTTTGTTTCTCGAGAATTTTGTAAGGTAGTTTAAATATAAGTTTGATATGGAAGTTTCATGTTTTGATCTTTTGAGATATCCCTAAGAGAACTATTCTATGAGGGTATAACTCAACAAAGCACAAGTTTTGATAAAATTTTGAGACTCTTTGTATATTTCCTTTGACTTCCTTTTTAATAATAATAATATTCTATTTTTAAGGTCACAACCAAGCTAGACACTAATTTGGTGTGTGAGACTCATTGTTTCCAAGAAAAGTAACTTCCCTCTCGGAAGTGATTTAATTGTTAAAGCCTACACCAATTTGGTGTATGAGACCCCTTGCTTGTGAGACAATAGACCCCAAGGTTACAGCCTCCCAACTTATTGTGAAGCAATAGAAAGCAAGCTTTGGGAACCCTAAACTATAAAAAGATACCTACTAGAAAGGATAAAAGTGAAATGATAGAGGTTGCTCACTTGAAGGAAGATTGCATATGCACATTCACCACTCATTTAAATGAAAACCAATCTTATTTATCAAAAAGAAGCTTCAAGGATTTAACTGTTAATGTAGAATTTAAACTTAATAATAACCTCCTAGAAAGAAACACATATTCTTAACCATGATTTTAACTTTTCATGAGATTAAACACTTAAATTTTGAATTAAAACCTCAATAATAAAAAGGAAAACAACTTCTCCACTTAACAAAATCTAAATCCAATTGATAAGACTTAACCTTATGAGGTCCAATTGACAAGACTTAAACTTATGATTGATGGTGAGTCGAACCCAACTTAAGTTGGTGTCGAGAACGTGTTCAACAAGGAAAGTTGTTTCCACTTTTACTTGAAAAAACAATTAACAAAGGAAACGGATATCAATTGTAATTGAAAACTCAATTAACAAAGAAAAAGGTTTTCAATGTTAATTGAAAAGAACAATTAACAAAGAAAAAGGTTGTCACCTTTATATAAAAAAAATCAATTGTTTCATTCATGTTTCTGTCTATCCTACGAATGCTAATAAAATATTTATTGTATCAATGCTACTGTATGAGTATAATTTTCAAGTCCAGTATGAAGCATGGTTGATACTGAAGTGAATTGAAAGAATGGTATGAGAGAAAGTTGAAAAATGAACAAGCCTAAGAAAATGGACTAAAACGGTGACAAATGCTAATGTAAGCAGCAGGAAAATGAACTAAGACGGTGAGAAATGAGACTGTTAGAATTATAGATGATGAGAAATGAAACTGTTGAACAGTGTATAATGAATCAAGAAGGAAAGAAATGAGAAGGCTAAACAGTGCTGGATTGAGACAGTGAGAAATGCAGTCTGAAACAAGAAAGAAAACGGAGTAAGATGGTGAGAGATGACAACAATATTTACGGTAGAAAATGGACTAACGTCATGAGAATTGAGACTGTCGAAGTTTCAAACTGTAGAAAATGGACTAACATGATGATAATTGAGACAAAGACGGTGAGAAATTAGACTGTTAAAATGTAGAAAATAGACCAAGAACGTGAGAAATATGAGGATACTAGTATGAATAATAAATAGTCAATTTTAGTAAGAAATGACATGCAAATGGAGGTTGTCTCTCCATGTTATTCTAGGTAATGGCTGCTGCGGCAATTAACTTGAGTTACCACTTAAACTTTAGCTGAAAGTCTTGCTACTACTACTGAGACAGTCACTAGATTCACTTTTACTTAGACAAACTCACTTGGCTTGTTTTTACTGCTACACGATCATTTTGTGGATAAAACTATCTTTATGTGGATAAAACTAGAACTTTTATGGGGTGAAATAAATATGGATTCTTTGTGTCTTTCAGTGAACACTAAATGTAAACAACATTCACTCAAGTAAATCTGTAAATCAGGAGAAGATGTGCCGCTAAATAAAAACTTGCATTAAACCATAAACTATCGATTTATATTTCTTGTGACCCCATAACAAAGAACTACAGTCGTAAATACAAACTTAGAAATTTACAAGGATGTTTCACATGTTACAGAGCTTCGGGTCTCAACACTTTCACAACTCTTCACAGAGTTTTTCTTCTTCTCTGCAATTCTCTTCTCTATATTTATGTCTCTTCTGCTTGTGCATTCTCTGTCTACAGATTTACAGTCTTCTTCTTCTTTATAAAATCCTTCTACGGACTTACATTAAAGACTGTAATAACTATCTACCTAAAAACTTAGCTTCAACAATTAAATTTCGATTGGCTTATATACTAGAGACGTGAACTCTTCATCCTCTCACATTGTTTGACAGAAACTACTGACCTATAGGCTATTACCGACTCTAAAAATGTGAGCTGATATGCTATTCGGATCAGTGAGTAATTAATATTTCTAACAATTATTAGTTCAATTTTTATAAGTCAGTTAAAATATTCTATCTTGATTTTTTTTCGGAAATAGAAATGTTTGGCATTTTTCCATGAAAACAAAATAACATAAAAAAGTGAAAATCTTGATTCCTTTGAAATAGTAAGTATTTGCATTTTTCCATGAAAATCTTGATTCTTTTGAAATAGTAAGTGTTTGGCATTTTTCGATGAAAAAAAATAGCAACATAAATAAATGAGAATAGAATAAAAATGGAGGAAGATGCTGAGAGATGAGACTATTTTAGTGTAGAATAGATATGACGGTGAAAGATGAAAATGTCAAACGTGAATGAACAATGACGGTGAGAGCTGATCTTGAACCCTAAACTTTAGGAAAGTGGACTGAGGCGGTGAGAGCTGAGACCGACTGTCATATACAGTAATGGATTCAGACAGACAGTAGGAAATGTACGCTGAAACCGATTTTCAATGGCCGGTGTGAACTGAGATGAGTAAGTTTGTCAACTTGGCATTTGAAACTAAGGAATGTTTGCATCACGCCAAACATTCCTCACATGGAGTCTGGATGCATTGCACGTCTGGATTTGAGAGCATGAATATATGGAAAATTATTTGTTATCTCACGTGTTTTACACACCGTGAAGTTGCATATCCATTTCTATTTGTCGAGGTCAATATAGTACGACATCAGCCACGACTTTAATGCATCAGTAGTTGCCTTTTTCTCCGACCTGTCTCTGTCAGAACACATAATTTGACGAGTCAAAGATTTGAGTTGTCAAATTTTGGTATTACAAAAATTTAGAATTATAATAAGTTGGAGCTTGGATAAATTATTTTTTAAATGATTAGATAAAAACTTAAAAATATTAAGAAAACAGGGGACATTGGGCGATGTCCAATCTGCACCTCATCTTTGAGCTACTTTACCTTTTGATTTGGTTGGTAGTGTCCATGTTTCACCAATGTCTCTAAGTTTAGATTCCTAATCAATAATGAATATACAATATTTGTTTTACTATTGCTTACAAAAAAGAGTCAAGTTTGTGGTCATGTTTATTTGTTGGATTTATAGAGAAACTTATTTATCTATGGTATTTTTGGCTTAAGCAAGTGCAACTTGCACTTATTTTAAGAGAAGCGAAACTCCCATGGTTAAATAAGTTTCACTTATTTCAAGAGAAGCGAGAACTCGCATGGATAAATAAGTTTCAGGTTGAATCCATGACCCAAGCTTAGAGAGAAACACACACACACAAAAGTTATAAATAGGAAATGAGCACAATTAAGTTATTGTAAATGGTCTTACTTAAAACTTAATGTGAATGATATATTTATTTTAAAAACTTATAAATTTAATGTAAATTATTGATATATGTTAGATCAACATGGATAGTGAAATTTTAGACTTGAATGAGTCTCGTTAAAAAAAACTAAATTTAGTTTATATATTTAAAAAAAATTGTGTATTGTTATTTTAAATGTGTCTATATTCCTCTATGATTCTGACTTCTACACAAAAACCAAATTGTTTTGTTCAAACCATAGAAATTTCTAAAATTATTATTCCATCATTCACAACGCTAAAAATAAAACTATTTATATTTAAACTTATAAATTGACTTTTATTATATTGCATCTTGTTCTCACATACAATAAATCTATAATAAAATGAAGACTGAAAAAATTGCAAACAATAAATCTAATTTCTACTTTAAGAAACTAAGTTACTTTGTTTGAACAAAACTAGGTGACTTTGTTTTGTTCAAACAAAAGCTACTTTGTTTTGTTCGAACAACAGTGTGAAGTGTAAGACTATTATTCTATTATACACAATCCTAAAATAATTTAGTTTTAGTTTTAGTTTTACTAAAATGAAGTAATAAAATAATATTTATCTAAAATTGGTCTTACTAAAATGGACTATTTATTATATTCCACATAAATTTTGTCCTCATGCATACTCATAAAACTGACATGCACCTCTCTTTTAAAAGTATGGAAAATGAAACAACTTTATGAAATTGACACCTCTTTTACAACACTGGCATGCACCTCTCTTTGAAAAATATGGAAAATGAAAAAAAAAAATTAATAATCAAATCTTATATAAAATTATTTATACATTATAATTTTAAATTTTTTCCTAAATATAAGAAAACCTATCATAACTCCCTTTATTAATGGGAAACTTGTGGCAACTATTACTAACTCAAACTAGTGGCAACTATTATTAACTCTTATTTCTAATGCATGATGACTAATCATCTTTCTTCAAGGAAAACTACCTCACCTAAAATGACTTAATGGAGTAATGTGCTTGTTAGTTGCATCTAGCTTTAATTCCATACCACACACTACCTTTCATTATAGTTTAACCTTTAGCTTCTTAATCACAAAACTTGTCTTTATTTATTTTGCAAAGAAAACAAAACCTTAAACCATAACTCAATTTCGCTCTTAGCAAAATACAATAAAGACAAATACAATTTAGTCATAAAAATAATGCCACCTAAAATAACCACATCCATATCAGAAACTAAAAAACATCCATTATTTTTTAGAGTTTAACTTCTGAAATTAACATGCACTTAAGTCAAGAAGCTAAACCCCATATATGACTAACTGCAAAAGTCTTAATTCTCTTATACACCACCTAGATAGAGATGAAATGGTTGAGAGATAATGAAGAAAAGGAAGACAATTTGGATTTTTTTTTATTCCTCCTATTCTCTTAGTTAAATGGGTTCAACTCTCTAAATGTTATCACCAACATTTTTCATGTTATCCATTTATCAACTCTGAGTTTTTTTTATATATCTCACTTTCTTTTAGTTATTTGCCATGAACTCTAGGCTATCCATTCATCAGCTATGAATTATCCATGTATAGCTACCAGGAATCCATTCATCAGCTAGTACATTTTTTTTATATTCTTTTTAATATAATTGTTTATTTCAAATTTTGAACTAGTGGTCATAAAATCAATATTGAGTACATTTGTTTCAGCTTCATCCATGGATGAAAAAACATAAATAATAGTCTATCCCAAATTTCAAATAAAAATATTTATCAACATAATTATAGCAAAATATAATACAGCAATATCTTATTGAGAAAATCAAGTTACTATCATTATTATCAACTCCCTAGCTTTGATCTTGTTGAGAGAATCAAGTTATTATCATTATTATGAACTCCCTAGCTATGTGTATGCTTTGAGAGCCGCCCTATGCTGGATATTTTAATACAGCCGGCCTCCAACCCTGTGCGAATATAACCGGTCCGCTTTTATGCTACGGTTGTCACGCTCGTGTTGTGCGGCTGTAGTCGAGTGTTGACTAGTCTCACAAATTGTCTTATTTGAGCAGCTTATGGCCGGCGGCACTTTCCTTTTGTTGAACACTTCAAGTTAGCTATAAAAGAAAGAGTGCTGTGTATAGTCTCCAAAGTATAGCTCACTCAACAACCGAGAGAGCTTGAAATATTCCATTCCAGCTTAATCAGCTACATACCTACCTAATATCTCTCCAGATTCACAAGAACAGGAACACCATGGGCCGAGCTCCTTGCTGTGATAAAATGGGAGTAAAGAAAGGCCCATGGACTCTAGACGAGGATCAGATTCTCGTTTCTTACATTAACAAACATGGCCACGGTAACTGGCGTGCACTGCCCAAGCAAGCAGGTCTGAACAATAGATCCATTGCTGTTGAATTTCAGGTTTCTGTGAATGAATTATATCGGCCTGTAAATCTAATTATCATGGTGGTTTGATCTTGCAGGGCTTCTGCGCTGTGGAAAAAGTTGTCGCCTCCGGTGGACAAATTACCTGAGACCTGACATCAAACGAGGGAATTTTAGTCCTGAAGAGGAAGATCATATCATTAAACTGCATCAGCTTATAGGTAACAGGTGAGTTTTTATAAATTTCAGTATTTGATTGATAGAATCAATTGGATCCAGGATCCAATTGATTAGAGCTTTATTCTAATTCTGATTTAAAGAGAATTTTATCATGAATCAACCTAAATTTTGAAAGGACCAATAAAATTAGATTCAGATTCTGGATCAACCCAAATCCTCCGAAAATGGATTAAAGTTCCAAGAATTTAACTTTACTTTTCTTTAAACTGGTTGACCTTATTTTGTACTTAATCTGGCATTGCTGCTAAATTAATGGTTTCTTTGTTATAATGCAGATGGTCTACAATTGCTTCTCATCTGCCAGGAAGAACAGACAATGAGATCAAGAACGTATGGAACACCCATTTGAAGAAGCGTCTCGCTCGTATGAAAGCCGAGACGGTTGCACTTGCAGCAGCGCCTTCGTCTTCCTTGGATTCATCGACAGTTGAAATGACAGACCACGGTTCGAGTCCCAGTACGCAAATACTCTGTAATTCGGACGCAAGAGCGCCATCAGCATGGGAGGAAATCTGTACTGATCCGGTTTATGTTTTGCCCGAACTCTCAGAAGATGTAATCTCATCTTCCTACAACATGAGCTCTAGTGCTATAGATTATCCGAGTACCAGCACTGATTCAACATTAGATGTGATTCAATCTGACTGTATTGATTCTTTGGAGCTGGAAATTGATCACAATCGTCTACCGTTTGATACCTTCGATGAGCCTGAATCCCAACCTTTATCTAGAGATCTGCAAAATATATTTGACCAAAATAATTTCGAAGACCCAGCTGCTGGAATGGCTGCAATTAGCCATGATGATAATGCAGAAATGGTGAATAGTTCTTCTTCTCAGGGCATGAAGGGCGACGGAGAAACATTAATTATAAACGACGAGAGCTTAAACGGCTCAATGAACCTGCAAGTTGATTCTCCCATGCAGCAATTCTATGGCGCAGATCTTGATTGGCCATTTCTTGATAACATGAGTCCTGCAATGGATTCAACTCATTCGGCCACAAATTCCAATCAGATCTGGAGTACTGATTTCCAGGCTGGTGAGGAAATGGACTACTGGCTAAACATATTAAGACAAATCGAGCCATTGCCCTTGTTCCACCTTGCTCCACCATCTCAAGTTTCATCTCCCATTTTCACAAGTGTTGAACATTAAAGCTGGCCCTCAGTGCTGATCATTGTCAGTTCCACTGTAGTTTAGCTGTTCAGAGAGGTGGGAGTTTACCCATTCTTCTTATGGGCTCCAGCACAGAAACTTGTATCCCTTCAGCCAACAAAAATGGGAGGTTTGTGCAGAGAAAGAAAAACAACGGAGAAACTAGTTTGAAGAGTTTAGATTACTTTGTCCAAAAATAAGATCATGGTGTATGTTCAAAAAACTGCTAAACATTTTTGATACAGTGTTTCAATGAAAAATATACTAAATACTCTTTTTTATGTTCAAAAAACTGCTAAACATTTTTGATACAGTGTTTCAATGAAAAATATACTAAATACTCTTTTTTATTAATCATCACTTATTAGTTTTTCTGGGATTTCATGTATTGTTTTATCTGGAATTTTATATTTAGATGTCTAAAAATTAGATGGTTATTTTAAGTTGAAATTAGATTTTTTTTATTGTTTTCATTTTGTTAAATTCAATTTTAGTTTTGTTTGATGGGGATTTTGATGGTAGAAATAGATTCGACAGAGGTAAATACTTTTGGATCATCCAAAATTTTAGTTTTTTGTTTTGCAAAATCCAAATTTAGCTATGTTTTGTGGGGATTTTAATGATAAAAATAGATTCAACAGTCAAACATTTTTGAGCTAACCAAAATTTTGAAATTTAACAACTTCCACTTAAATTTTGATTTTTTTCTTAAATTTACCTAAAATCCAAAGCCCAAAAAATAATCTATTCCAATATAAATGGAAGTTTCAAACTGGTTTTTAAAATTAATTAAAATATAATTAAATATCTTAATCATTAATAAACCATATTACTGATCTATATTAATTAGCATAAGCTATCACATTTATTGGAGTCATGAGTCTTAATTTTATAGCCATGGTTAAAAGGTCTATTGAAGCAATGACTTTGTTGCCATGGCTAAAAAGTTTGTTTTTTGTTGTTGTTGGTAAAGTGGTGGAACACTCTTGACTAGCAGGTTTGTCAATGGCTAAGTTACCAGGAACCAGGGACTTCTTGGAAAAGTGGTGGAACCCCCACTAGCAGATTTGCCATTGGCTCGGCACCAACCCTTAACATGGTTGGATTTTCGCTTAGAGCACATCTTAACCATAGGCTGCTACCAACTGCTCTACATCTCAAGGATAAAAGGTCTACTTGTTTTTTAATAGCCTTCTTTTTAATAAAATCAGCAATGCTGCTACTTTTTTGAGTAGGAGTTGGATGGCCATTAGATGTCTAAAAATTCCATTGCAAGCCTATTTTTAGTTGAAATTAGGCTTTTTTATTTTATTTTGCAAATACCAAATTTAACTATGTTTTTTGGAGATTTTGATGGTAAAAATAGATTCAACACAATTAAATACTTTTAGGCCACCCAAAATTTAAAAATTTGACAACTGTAACTTGAATTTTGAAAACTTACCACAAAATTCTATCCCAACAAACATCTATTTCAACTTAAAAAATGGAAATTTTAAACTATTCCTTTTTTTTAAATTTCAAACTAGTTTTCAAAATTATTTTAGAATTTAAATATAATTAAATATCTTAATCATTAAAAAAAACCATATTACTGATCTAAATTAATCAGCCCAGCTATCACAACATTTACTGACGTCATGACTTTGTGGCCATTGCTTTTAAAAAAAAAATTATATGTATGCTTTAATAGCCCTGTTTTTCACAAAATTCAGCAAGATGCCAAATTTGATGTTAGATTTTATGAGTAATGAATTGATGGCAGTGAATCATTAAACGGTAGTTTGTCAATTGAAACTAATTAAAAAATGGTTAAATATAGATAAATTATTATGTATTGATTTTATATTAAAAAATATAAATAAAATATGTTTATTATTTATGAAAAAATAATTATATAATTAATATAAAATATTTATGTATTTCAGTGGCTTTGATGGATAAAAATGTGTTTTTTAATATATATAGTTTAAATGAGTTTGATATCCATAAGAATATGGGTTATTATTAGATCCAAATCCTAGACTCTATCAAGCGCCGAGATGGATCAAATCTCTCGAGGTGCAAACCTCTTCTTAGATATCCATTGATTTGATTCAAACCAAAAGACACATCTTTTTATTTAAGGTCCACATATAATATTTTTATTATTAATATTTAATACCTCTTCTTAGATATCCATTGATTTGATTCAAACCAAAAGACACATCTTTTTATTTAAGGTCCACATATAATATTTTATTTATTAATATTTAATATTATTTATGGCCGACATATAATATTTATTATTATTTTTTATTTTGTTAAGAACGAACATTGCATCATTTCTCCACACATGGTTTTAAAACCATATGCAAAACCCTCCTACAACCATGGGTTGTTTAGGAGGCCTTGCACATGGTCTTAAAACCATTTGCAAGGCCCTCCTAAACCATGTACAATAAAACTATGTGTTGTTTAGGAGGCCTTGCACATGGTTTAAAAACCATGTGTAAAGCCTCCTAAACCATGTACAATAAAACCATGGGTTGTTTAGAATGCCTTGCACATGGTTTTAAAACCATGTGCAAGGCCAACATTTTTTTGCGGATAATTCAATTTTGTGTTTTTTTCTGACCCACATATTTTTTTTTATGGATAATTAAATTTTTTACTTTTTTATTGTTTTGTTAGGTAGGAAGATTCCAACATCTCCCCCATATTAGATTGTTTTTGTGGCCGACATTTATTTTGGCCTATTAGAAAAATTATTTTTTATTAATAAAAATAATGTTATTAAAGTGATATTATTTTTTATTTTGTGTTACAAGATCTCTCCCATAATATTCACTATCACTATTATTTTTTGCTGACATGTTACAAAGGTTACATCATGTTACAAGATCTCTCCCATAATATTCACTATCACTATTATTTTTTGCCGACATACATCACGTTACAAGATCTCCCCCATACTGGGCTGTAGAGCGCCTCGGCGCAATTATTTTAATAAAAAGCATCAATTCAGTGAGGAAGAGGGCCAAAGTATTGTTGGAGATTTTTATTTTATTATTTATGAAAAAGTTTATATAATTAAAATAAAGTATTTATGTATAGTTTAAGTGAGTTTAATGGATAAGAATATATGTGGTTTTTTGAGAAGGTATCAATTCATTTAGGAAGAGGGGTAAAGTATTGCCGCAGATTTTTAGGTAATTTGGTTTACTTAGGTAATTTGGTTTATTCCACCTTAAAAAGGATAATACTTGGTTTACTTTAAAATTTTGTTTCTGTGCTCAAAAAACTTGACACGAATCTTTCCAAGCTCACTATAGTTTTGGCAAGTTAGGAGGTTATAAAGGTTTGTATTATAACAAATACTATGAAACTCAGATCTAATGTGGGTGTAAGCAAGACATTCTAAATGAAAGTGTTTTTCATCTGTTTTAGGAATCCCTAAGTGAGCTAGTTACTACCGAGATACTTATGATCTTTCGAGTTAGGATTACTGACCTCCTTATATTATCTTAATTTTTTCTTAACCACTAAATTTTCCTCACACTAAAATTTCTCTTTAAACTTAGAAGTAATAATCTTTTTGACATTATCAATGTCCATGGTCTCTTTACACCAAGGCCTCTTGGTGACAACAAAAGATTCGGAGATTTCAAAAGATTTGGAAACTTCAAAAAGAGTCCATGAAATTGCATTTTCTACATATTTATCCATCTAGAATACAACCATGAAGCAGAGATTTTCAATATATATAGAAAAGCTCTTTGTTTACTGGAAGCTTTAGTTTGTTTTGACGAGTATGAAGGTAGCATTATAGTTTTCTATTTTTCTTATCAAGTTTATTGAGTAGATCTAGGATAGTCAGTAGCTTTTTGACGTTGATAGCTCACTCATGAAGGAACACTATATTGACAGTTTTTTGGTTAGTAGTTATATAGTTTAACTTGTGGTCCGTGATCACCAATATGTCACAAGTTAAGTGCCATGAACAAGTTATTTGTTACCTGTTCTCTATGGGTAGTTGTAATCACCTATTGTCTATGCCTCAGCTTATCACCCTCATTCTTCTAGTTGTCTCTCATTGCCCATTATCCATGCATCAGCTAGAGTTATCCAATTCTTTTATTTTTTACTTTTTATAATTGTTTATTTTGAATTTAGAAAAATGCACATAACATCAGTCTGGACAATTCATTTATGTCATCTTCTTGCCATCTAAGAAAACATATTAGCTACTCCACCCTAAATTCTAAAATATAAACAGCTATATATATATATAGAATTTTAAATGAGATTATTCCAAAATCAAACGATGACATGAACCAGGTGATTTAATTATATTCCAATTGGGCAAGGAGGTTTCTTATACATTTAATTATCTGCAACTGGGATCTTGATAATCACTTATCGCTGAGGACAAACAAACAAAAGTAAAATATACATACATGTTTCAGGACTCCATGCCTGTTCTATGTGAAGTTTAGTCGGTATATGAAAAAAGGCAGCAAGTGTATATAATATTCATGTGTGTTTGAAATTTCGTGTTAGTGCTTTACACGTTTGTTTAGATCCTCAATGCAAAAAGGCACGAGCTGCATGTGAAAGGAATGTAGGTCAGACAGAGCAATGTAGCGTTTTTAGTGTGAAGAGAACAGTATTCAGAATATAAAAGTCCAGTGGATTTAGCAATAACGTGCCCATATTCCACCATTGAAATACTGTAAAACGTTGTTGACTGTGTGCTGTGAAGCCCTTTTGACAAAAATGGTCACCGTCAAAGAAGCGGACGCTCCATGGCTGCGTCATAAAGTCCACCATCGCCATTATTTGCCTCACGAGGGGCAATACCTTTGAGGGGCAATACCTTTATTTAATAGCCGTATTCATTGAATATGTCAAAATGTTCTTCATTGAATATGTCAAAATGTTTACTATTAGATATAATAATAACCTGATGATACATTCTGTTTTCATTAAATATGAAATCTATAAAGTGGCATAATCGATGCATCCAACTTTGCTTTCTCTATGCTCAAATCTCGTAATTATTCAAAGGATAAGGATGGCCAATAGGGCAAGTTCATTTATAGATATCTATCTTTGCTTTCTTTGTGCTCAAATCTAGTGATTATTCAAAGGATAGGGATGGCCAATGGGGTAGGTTCATGTGTATATATCTAAGTAGTGATTACTTAAAGAATAAGAATGTCCAATGGAATTATTTATATATCTTTTTATTATTTATACATATTTGGAGTGATTACTCAAAGATAAAGAATAATGATAGTTAATGGAGCAAGTTCATGAATTTACTTTAGGAAAGGGATTGGACCTATCAATAATTAGGAGCAGTTTTTAACTTTGGTCAAGATTTAATTTTTATGAGGGTGTTTGGTGCTGGAATATAATTTTTATTTAGATATTAGGTTTATATCATAATTTGATTTTCTATTGTTTAATTAAGTTGTTCTATATGTTAATTAGGCTTGATTGTGTATAGTCTAGTGTCATGGACCCTCATTTGCCCTTTTTCATCATCTTAGACTAGCATAACGCCCTTTTTCTTGCCTTTTCTCTTGCTTTATTACCTAGAGCATACTTCCATCTTCATAACGCCCTCTTTCGTGTTTTTTCTCTTGCTTTATTGCCTACAATGCACTTCCTGCTTTATTCCTTCCTTTATCTTGTTTTTTTTAGATATGACAACTTTGTACTACTTTTCACCTGGATTATGATCATTTGGGCATGCTTACCACTTTTTGTCTCAACCACCTTCCATCTTTTTCTCCCAAAAGCCACTCACTACTTGACTTTATGTCACTCATGGCCTACCAAGTCTAACCTTACCCATTCCTGGCCTCTTGCTATGAGTTGGATGATGACACATGTCTAGATTGGGGAATTAGTAAGTCTAACCCTACTATTATTGTGAGCTACTCGGATGCCACCTTGGCCTTGTTGATGACTTGGGCTTGTAGGTTGCTGGAAAATATACAGACAATCAACACAAGGATAAAGTCCAACTAGAAAGGCTTCGAATATATCCCACGCAGAGAAGATTCTATCCCAGAGTTGTTTTGGATGACGAAATCCTATGGATACAAGGCCTCCACTGACACAAGGGTTTTCGGATGGACTAGATTTGTTCTTCCTACAAGGAAGATCTGAGAAAGGTTTGAAGTAACTGGACACTAGAGTGAACTATCTGAGGAAACTAAGACAATGATTATGAAATATATTTAAACAGAATAGTTAAGATGTATAATTGATGACAGAGAAATAATTACTCAACGTATAAAAATATACGTCAAGTTTGTTTCCTTTATTCAACTTTAAATAAAACTAAACAATGACAATTGCAGTGCTTTATACAAAGACATTTATTTAATGCACATTTAATATGTTAAAATTGTAATGAAACATCAAGATATAAGTTAACATATCCAATACATGAGAAACATATGATCAGTGTGTCAGAAAGATAGAGGAATGACTGAAAAATCATGAAAGAAATTTAATGAATCACCATAAAACATAACATAAGTAACAATGTAATTTTATTGAACTATAAAACATTACAAAGTTGCCAAAACTAAAAAGCTTTCCTGGTATGTCTCTGGCAATCTCTTCTCATGTGGTTCTCCTAGACTTAATCCTGCGAGCCCCCCTTCTTGGGAGATACCCTTCCCCTTAAATAATTTTACAAAAAATTACAAAGAAAGAATCTTCCCAAGATGTGGGATTACAAAATATTCAATTTCATGATTTTCCAAGGGCGTACCACGTGACTTGGCAAATGCATCCATCAGATCCTGGATGTTCCGATATTGAGCTTGTGTAACACCCCGGTTTTGACCCCATGATATTTTGACTATACATGATGTATGTATGAATCATGGCAAGGAGATCAAGGCCAAGGCCCTGCAATTGATGGATGTTTTGTATATAGGTGATCAAGGTTGATGCCTATGGTTGTGATGTTGGTTATGCACTGCATGTTTTGGTATATCATGTAAATGCACAATTTAATAAAATACCCCAGCTAACTATGGAACTGCAATGTGAAAGAGATGGGGGCATGATTTCCCAAGGGATAGGGTGGGGGAGTCAGTCAACCTATGAGCCTTAAGGTGAGGCCAAGTGTCAATAGGAGAACCTATGAACCCTCAACTATCTTTTGTCCTCTGTCCTTAATAATTTATTCTTTCTAGAAGGTGGTTGAGACAGTTAATTCCTGGGGCAAGGCAAGGCATGGCAGAATGCATCCTGGGGGAAGCCACACATTTGCTTCTATAGGAAGCAAGCACGTGATGCATGCCCAGTCTATCAGAGGAGATTGTGTTTGGGTTTTTCTCACTCCTCCTCAGTCATTCAGTGGGGAATTCATTTTCGAACCATTCCATCATTGTTTGGGGACTACCATTTTCAATCTCTCCAGATTGCTCATGCGCGTTGTCTGTGCATCTGTGTTGCAGAACCGTGTTTTTGTCTGTGATTGTCGATCCTTGACCCCAACGTCATGTTGGTTCATTTCCTGCTACCGCAGAATGAGTGTCTGCAAGTGTTTTCCTTAGTTGAGCAAGAGAGCAGGGGTTCGTGGTTCGGACGGTTTGATTTCACTCTCCTGAGTCGCGGAAGCTGTTTTCGCAGTGGGTTTCTCTGTATCAAAGTGAGAAAGCCTGTTTTGCTAGTCTACAGCGTGGTTGTTGTGTTGTATACCCTGGTTTTGGGTATGATTGGTATGCGAGACCGAGGAGTGGAAGAGAAGAGGAATGGACTTGTAACCTAGTGCAGGAAGGAACCTCAGGAAAAGATAAGAGTGGTTGGTAGATCCTTACTGCAGGCCCTGAAGGGCACTAGAAGGGAGGCATAGCCTGAAGGATTGTTGAGCACAGAAAGGGATGCTACCTTGTGTTGGGATGTAGGTAATGTGGATTCTAGGCCAAATATATCTTGTGGACATGTCCTTAGCTCTTGAGTGAGCCACTAATCTAGTCATTTTACCTTTCCATTGCCTAAGAAGCCTGTAAACCCAAGGGATATTGGCTTGGGCTTGGGGCCTGTTAACCCAATTGGATCTTGGTTTGGCTGAGTCTTGTTTTGCATTGGCCTTATGTGTAATCATTGGCTGGACAGTTTGTTAACCCAAATGTGATAGATGGTTTGGTCTTGGGGACTATGAACCCATCTCAGTGGCTTGGCTAGTCCTTAATGAAAGTGTTGGCCTGATAAGCCTGAAACCTATTAACCCAACTTGGTGTTGGCTTGACTGGAAAGTTTGATAAGTCCAACTAGGTGTTGGCTTGACTATGTGTTTAATTATTTGGCTGTGTGTGAGTCTGATGTTCCCTAGTTCCTTGTGGAATCATTCCCAACTCGGGGGTGGCAGTGGTGTTGAGAGATTAAAGAACACACTGGCCTATGGTTGGGTGGAACGTTGCAGCTACATAGCTAGTTGCAGGACAAATTCATCTTTCAAGATAAGTATTCTGGTTGTGTTGTTTATGCAATGTATTTTCCAATGAAATGTTCCGTTCATGATTGAATACTTAATGATAATGAAGTGGATGTTTACTTGTGTTTATTTCCTGCATGTTATCTCTATATTTTCCTTAGATGTTTTTATGCAGTTTTGCCTAAATTCATAGAAAGCTCGAAGCCTGTGACAGAGGCCATAATGATTTTGACTTAGTGTTTCCGCCCTTTGAAACCTACCTAGGAAAGGCAGAAGGTAGAAGTTGGAAAGGAGCAGTTGAACTACACAGAAAGGTTGAATTTCCAATTCCTGGGATCCTCCTATGGAAGGAGGGAAGCGAAGAGTGGAAAAATGCAGAAATGTTCTAAGGAAAAAGTTGATGTTCCGATTTATGAAGTCCGAGGTTGAAAAGCAGAAGTCAGAAGTATGGAAAAAAGGTTAAGGATGAAAGTCACTCTCCCGATATCCGAGTTCCACAGTAGAGGCAGAAGGCAGAATGCGGGAGGTAGGTGAAAGGAGTTTTATCAAGTAGGATGTTGGATTCCCAACTACCGGGATCCACCCGCAGAAGGTAGAAGGTGGAAGGTGGAAATATGGAAAAAGGTTAAGGTAAATTTTTGGTCTTCTAATTCCTGTGTTCCGCATTGGAGGGAGGAAAGATGGAATGCAGAAGGCAAAAACGAGGATAGATGTTTCGTCATTTGATAGTTTTCCAACTTTTGAATTCTAAAGTGCGGAAGGTGGAAGGCGAAACGGTGGTTGAAAGACTTTGTCGAAAAATGTTCCTATTTCCAAAGTCCAAGGTCAGAGGGCAGAAGTTAGAAGGACATAGAAAAGTTAAGTCGAAAATGTAAGTTCCCGGGTTCCGAGTTCCGCAGCAGAAGTGTGGAAGGCAAAAGGCGGAATACCATTAAAAGTTCCTCCACACATTGAGTTTCAATTTTTGAGTTCCGAAGGGCGGAAGGAGGAAAGAGAAAGTGCGGGAGCAGAATTGTGGAAGCAAAAGTTTGGCAACATGCTTCATCGAAACATTGAAGTTCCGATTTCTGACTTTCAAGGTTGAAGTGCAGAAGCAAAGGTGCAGAAAGGGCAAGGTTAGTTCGGAAGTGGCCATTCGGATAATGGATAATTGAAGGGAGAAACGACTGGTATAGTGGTTCTAAGCCTGAGATGAAGGATGGAGAATAGGTTAACGTCCATACCCAGTGTTTATCAGAAGAACAAAGAGGTTCTTTAAGCAACAATTTTAAATTTTCCACATTATGGTGTATGGGGATGTGACAGTGTGGTATCACAGCTGTGGGTTGCAACATTGGGCCTGAATGGGCCAGAAAGAGATAAGAGTACCCTCTGATACCAACACTGTAGTACACTACAGTGTGGTATCAGAGCTTATCATTGCTATATTGGGCCTAGATGGGCCATGTGAATAGTTTCTAGAGTTATTGGTTGCAACATTGAAGCTAACTGTGTTTTTACTTTTTGAAAATGATCATGTATCTAAAAAACATGTCTTTTAACACATTTTTGCAGAGTCATAGTGTAGACTAGAAAGGTGGGTTTTTGGCTCAAGCCATGAGAACCTACAACAGGTATGATGTACGAGAGCCCCATGGGTATGAGGAAGATGTTATGGGTGAGAACGTCAGAGTCGGAAACAATGAGACCGAGTCTAATGGAAGGAGATATATGGATACCCCGCTAGATTTTGCAACCACCATAAGAAGCCTAAGGGTGGAAATGTAGAGTTACAGGGTAGACAATGAAAATTTGGTCAAGGTTAAAGAAGACCAGAATCAGTTGAACGCAGCCATGCTTCAAAGTTTGTCAGACTTACAAAGAAATATGGACTCTAAGCATGGGATAGTAAATCCAGAAGGAAGTAAGAGCAACACTAGAAGAAGGAAAATGACTCCTATTGAGTCATCCAACTCAGATGAATCCAGTGGGAGTTCAAGCTCTTCTTCGCAAGAGAGAAAGAGGAAGACATGCCACAGGAATAGATCTCGAGATGAATTTAAGAAGGATAAACCTCCTACCTTTAGTGGAGAAATAAAGACTGGTAAAGAGGCTGAAGCTTGGCTTCTTGGGATGAGGAAGTATTTCCAAGTCCAAGACTATTTAGGAAACATGAAGGAAAGGGTTTCCATCTTCAATCTGAATGGAAGAGCATCCATTTGGTGGGAGCACCTTAGACAAGTAAAGAGGATTAGTGAAAGAAGACTTAAGTGGAAATAGCTCAAGAAGTACTTCAAGCAGAAATACCTCTCTAACAGGTATTATGATGACAAAATTAAGGAATTCCATGAGTTGAGATTGGGACAACTGACAATGGAAGAATATGCCAATAAGTTCTTAGAGTTGTTAAGATATGTCAGGTACATCAAAGAAGAGAAGGTAAAGATCCAACATTTTCTGAGTGGCTTACCTCAGTCTTACAAGGATCGAATTGAATTTGATGACCCTGGAATGCTAGAAGAGGCTATCAGAAAGGCCAAGTACTGTTATGACCAGAAAAAGGAAAGGTTGATCATCACAAGGCTTGGAAGGAAAAGGAGAATGAGAATTTTGAACAGAGAAGGAAATAATTCAAACCTTCCAACTTCAGGAACCAACAACAAAGGAAACCATCATAGACTATGAATCAGCTAGCCAGAGTGATGGGGGAAAATCCAAGGGATCCTAAGGAGATCAAGGAACCCCTCCAACGTTGGAGGCGTGGAGGACCCCACACGCACAGGAACTATCCTCATGAGGAAGGGTATGTAAGGATAACTTATAACGTCCAGGAAGATGAAATTGTTGGTCAAGTGGCAAGGACAGTCCCTAGGATCTATGCAGCGTTAGAGGACCGTTAGGAAAATCACCAGTTAACTATGGTTGAGGTTGCATGTAAGATTGCTGAGCAATCTGTTTCTATTTTGATTGACCCTGATTCAACTCATAGTTATATTACTCCTAGGATTGTTGAAGTTTGTGCTTTTAATAAATTGAAGCATAGTAATTCATGCTTAGTTCAACTAGCCATTGGAACCAAGAGGAAGGTCAGTGAGATTGTAGAAAAATTTCCATTAGAGATTAATGGGTTAGTGATTTATGTAGATTTGAATGTTCTGCCACTTGGTTCCTATGACATTCCCATTGGAATGGATTGGTTAGAAACTCACAGGGTAAAGCTTGACTATTACAATAAGACTTTTGAATGCATGGATGAAGAAGGACACCCAAGGGTGGTAAGAGGCATTCCAAAAGTGGTTTATTTTAGGAAAATTTCAGCCATGCATCTGAAGAATCTCTGTAGAAAAGGATGCCAATTATACGCAACCCATGTTTTGGAGGCAGTAGAGAATGAAACTCCTAGGCTAGAGGATTTTCATGTCTAACAAGAATTCAGGTATTGTTTTCTTGATGATGTTCTAGGGTTTCCTCCAAACAGAGATATTGATTTTACCGTTAACCTTGTGCCAGGAGAAACACCAGTGTCTAAGGAACCTTACAGGATAAGCACACCAGAATTGTTAGAGCTAAAGATGCAGCTTTAGGAATTGTTGGAGAAAAAGTATATCAAGACGAGTGTGTCTCCTTGGGGAGCACCGGTTCTATTTGTAAAGAAGAAAGATGGTACACTTAGTTTGTGTATTGATTACAATCAGCTGAACAAAGTCATAGTAAAGAACAAGTATACTTTACCTCATATTGATGATCTTTTTGATCAAATGAGAGTGGCAAAGGTATTCTCCAAGATTGACTTGAGATCTGGTTATCATCAGGTAAGAATCAAGGATGAAAACATTCATAAGACAACCTTTAGAACAAGGTATGGACACTATGAGTTTGTAGTGGTGCCATTTGGTCTCACAAATGAACCAACTACATTTATGTGCCTTATGAATAGTTTTTTCAACTAGTATTTGGACAAGTTTGTTCTTGTCTTTCTTGACGTCATTCTTATCTATTATAAGAATGAGGAAGAGCATGAAGAACACCTAAGAATTGTTTTGCAATTTTTGAGGGAGCATAAGTTGTATGCCAAGTTGAGTAAGTGTGACTTCTATAAAGATAGAATTCATTACTTGGGCCACATCATATCAGATGAAGGCATATCCGTGGACCCTAAAAAGATTGAGGCCATCATGAATTGAACAACTACAAGGAATGTGACAGATGTTAGGTATTTTATGGGACTTGCAGGATATTATAAGAGATTCATTGAAGGATTCTCCAAGGTTGCACATCCTATCACTTCTTTGCAAATGAAGGGGATGAAATTTGAATGGACACCTAAATGTGAGGGAAGCTTCCAGCAGTTGAAGAATCTTCTCACAAGTGCACCCCTTCTGAAAATTACAGACCCAGAAAAAAAAAATTGTGGTGTGCACTGATGCATGCGGTCAAGGACTTGGAGGAGTTCTTATGCAAGATAACCATGTGGTATGTTATGAGTCTAGAAATTTAAAAGATCATGAGAAGAATTATGCCACTCATGACTTAGAACTTGCAGCCATAGTACACGCTCTCAAGATGTGGAGTGATTACTTAATGGGAAAACAAATTGAGTTAAGGATAGACCATTGTGGTCTGAAGTATTTGTTTGATCAACCAATGCTAAATGCTAGACAAGCTAGATGGCTGGAGATTTAATGTGAGTTTGATTTTGAAATCAAATACATAAAGGGGAAGGAGAATAAAGTGGTTGATGCACTCAACAGGAAAGTGCATCAAATGCATGTGGCATCTCTTATTATTTGCCAATAAGATTTGAGACAACTGTTTCTGAATCATACTACTGAAGATGAGTTGTATGTGTAGGTCAAGGATATTTCTAAATACATTTCAAGGTGCATGAAATGTCAGCAGGTGAAGGTTGAGCATCAACACCCAACAGGTTTGTTGCAACCTTTGCCAGTTCCATAATAGAAATGGGAGGTTATTTCCATGGACTTCATTACAAGTTTTCCAATGAATTGAGACAACATGATTCTATCATGGTTGCGGTGGATAAGTTGATGAAGGAAACACATTTTATACCTATAAATTCCACTCATAATACTGATGACATTGCAAAAATATTCATGAAGGGGATTTTCAAGTTGCATGGATTGCCTAAGGAAATAGTTTTTGATAGGGATGCCAAGTTTACTTCCAATTTTTGGAAGGGGTTGTTTTCAGATTTGGGTACAAAGCTCAATTTTAGCACTACTTACCATCCTCATACTGATGTTCAGACAGAGATGGTGAATCAAGTGCTGGAAGACATGCTTCACATGTATGTGATGGACAATCCAAACAAGTGGGAATACTACTTACACTTGGTAGAATTTTCATACAACAATGGACAACAATCATCCTCGGGGATGAGTACCTATGAAGCTTTGTATGGAAGGAGGTGTAGGATACCTATGACTTGGGATAATCCTGTGAATAGGATTGTGCTTGGGCCAGAATTGCTCAAGGAGATGGAGCAAGAGGTTGCAAAGATCAAGTAGAATTTGAAGGTAGCCTAGGGCAGATAGAAGAGCTATGTTGATAAGCATAGAGTGCATAGAGAATTCTGTGTTGGGGATCATGTTTATCTGAGAGTGAGGGAAAAGAAGATTTCTTTTAAGCTTAGAAGTTGTGCCAAGTTGTCCCTTAGATATTATGGGCCTTTTGAAGTGCTTGAAAGAATAGGGCTAGTTGCATATAGACTTGGATTGCCTGCTAGCACTAGAGCTCATGATGGTTTTCATGTTTCATTGCTTAATAAATATGTACATGACCCTAACCATGTGATTAATTGGGATGCGATTCATGTGGAGCCCAAGGGAGAGTTCCAAATCAAGCCAATGCACATCCTCGACAGGAAGGTCACCGTGCTCCGGGACTGAGCCATAGGGTAGGTAAAGGTGCAATGGAAGCACTACAGTCCTGAAGAGGCTACATGGGAACTAGAGGATGCCATGCGATTGACACCTCCATTTTTGTTCAACTCTACAAAGCACTAAGGATAATTCCAGTGTAGCATTTTTGTTCAATTTTGTAAGCAGTGAGGATGGTGCTAATTAAAGGGGGAAGGGAATGTAACACCCTGGTTTTGACTCCATGATGTTTTGACTATACATGATGTATGTATGAATCATGGTAGGGAGATCAAGGCCAAGGCCCTTCCATTGATGGATGTTGTAACACCCCCGTTTTGACCCCGTTTGCATTAAATGTATATGATGTATATATTGTAATTAATCATGGTATGGAGCTATAGGAAAAATCCCCACCATGGATTATCATTTTATGTTCCAGCGATTAAAATTGTTGCCGATGGTATTTTGTGCTAGACATGCGTGTTATAATTATGGACACCATGAGCATATGCATTTTAATTAAAATACCCACAACCAGCTATGTCAATGCAACAATAATGAGAAGGGGCATGATTTCATAAGGATAAGGGGGGTGGATATTTAACCTTTAGGGCCAATGGGGAAAATCCAAATGTCAAAGGGAGAACCCACCAAACTGTCAACTACCTTTCTTGTCTCATTCACTCAATCATTTATTACTGCCAGAAATTGGTTGGGTTGGTTATTACATGGGATGGGCAAGGTATGACAGCCCAAATTCGAATTAAAGAAGCCATGAGTTGTTGGGAAACATGTTTTGACTCCTTGGGCAAGCAAAAACCCAAAAACGTAGGCCATTCTACCAGGATTCCACGTTTTCATGTTTTCCTCACCATGTTTTCCTTCACATGAGCTCTCTTAGGCATTCAGAACTTCCTGTATATGAAATGATTCACATTCTTGGTGGTTACCTCACTTTTCTTAGGCTGAGAAATTATTTTTGGTGGTTATTAGTGGTTGAGTTTACTTCCCCACGTTTTGATACATTTTCCCCACTGTTTCCAAGCTGGAAATCATTTTCTGGCAATGCCCTGTGAGGGGAAGAACATAACCATGATTTTGGATTCCGATTGAGTTTTTTTTGGCCACGTTAGGGCCATAAACAAATTTGGAAATTGAATTGCTGCTAAGGGTGCTATTTTACCTGTCTGTAAATTCATTTTTGGCTCCCAAGTCGTTCTTCATCAATCCCAGATTTGGAAATTATTGTGTATGCCTCTGTTGTTTCGGTTGAACTGTTTTTGGAGTGGAAATGGGGTATGAGCCTGCTTGATAAACCTAGTGTGTGTAGGAGCCTCATAGATAGAGCTAGAGGGTTGAATTTCTTCTATGCACCCCCCTGAATAGCACTGGAAGGGAAGGCATGGCCCGAGGGACTGCATAACAGAGAAGGGGATGCTTCCTTGTGTTAGGTGTGCATGGATGTCTTCGAATTCAAGCTAGTTCTGGTGTAGGTGTCCATAGCTCTTGGATTGATCTCACTAGCTTAGCAGCCAACCTTTCCAGCTCCCTGCTAGCTTGATAAACCCAACTGTGTTGGCTTGGCTGAGTTTTGTGTATCCTTGGCTACGTGTGATTCTGCTAGTTTCCCCTTATTCCTTATGGAATCATGCCCATCTCGGGGGTGGCAGTTTTGTTGAGTGATTGATGAGCACACTAGCCTATGGTTGGGAGGAACGTTGCAGCAACGTACTTGGTTGCGGGACAAGACTCTGTTAAAGATAAGTATCTCTTGTTTATCTTGTCTCTATAATTAAATTACTATGACCATGTGAAATGCTTGAATGCGAATATCATGTATTTCTTCTGTTGTTTAATGAATGATATGTTGCATCTATGTATGTTTTTATTTTACTGCATTTTATATTGTGTTCATGGGGCTTAATTTTCTCGGATTGTTAGAATTATAGTCACGTCCTCTCACCGGTAGAAGGGTGGGGATGTGAAATATTAGTATCAGAGCTTTAATTTGCAGTATTGGGCCTCTATGGGCCAAGAAAACTCAGCTAACAAAGAGGTGAGTAACCACTGTTGAACCCAGCAGCGGATAGAGAAAATTTGGAAAATTTCTCTAAGTGTGGGATATTCCCAATGTCGGTTGAGTTCGTCTGAACAAAGCCGCAATGACAGCCGCGTTCCCAGAGAAAGAGCCGCAACAAGAACTGTGTTGTTTCCTTTTTTACTAGAGCAGCTACAACAAAAAGAAGTAGGAGCCGCTATAGCGGCTAAGTCTCTTGAAGCGAGCCGACACAGCGGGTGGAAATCGGTCTATGAGCTGCATCGTCGAATGGGTCCCAAGGAGATGGCTGCAACATCGATGGGAAAAAGAGGAAAATTTTTCCGCGGAAGAAATTTTTGCAAAATAATCTAAGTGTTGGGCGGCGACAGAAATTTGAATTTTGAGCCGAAACAGTGGTGGACAGGAGATGAAATTAGAGCTGACGCACGGCAAAGAAAATATGGAAACAAAGCTGACATAGCGATGGATAGAAAACAAAGAACGATCCGCAACAATGGCTGGAAACTGAAATTCGAGCCGCTACGATAGCCGATGACAAATGAAGATCGAGCCGCTATAGTTGCAGAGGGAACTTAAACTTCGATCTGGTATGTTGCGGCTATAAAAGGAAGTTTGAGTTGCAACTACGGCGGGCGCAACTGGAAGAAGGAGCTGCCACCTTGCAGCTGGGAAATAAAGAATAAGCCGCTACGACGATGATGACGGCGGCAAGAAAAGAATCATAGTCACCTTCAAGGGAATTATTCCAGGTAGTGCGGTTCGGTAAAGTAAGTTGTGGTTCAGCCATGAGAACCCATGATGGATATGATGCTCAGTACTCCTATGAACGTGAGCGAGATTCCATGGGTGAAAATGTCCAAGTTGGAAATGATGACATAGAGTATAATGGAAGGAGATTTCAAGAGATACAGCTAGATATTGTAGCCACCATGAGAAGGTTGATTAAAGCCCAAGAAGAGCAACATCAGATGAATGTTGCTATGTTGGATATTTTGACATACTTGCAAAGAAAGATAGACTTTGGACAGGGTACAATAAAACTAGAAGGTAGTAAGAGCAGTACCAGAAGAACAAGAAGGGATTCTAGTAGATCATTGGACTTAGAAGAATCTAGTGGGGATTCAAGGTCTTCTTCTCACAAGAGAAAGAGAAAGAGGCACCACATGGATTGCTCTCGAGATGAATTCAAGAAGGATAAACCTCCTACGTTTGATGGTGAGGTAAAGACTAAGTAAGAGGATGAAGCTTGGCTTCTTGGGATAAAGAAGTACTTCCAAGTTCAGGATTATTCGGGAAACATGAAGGCAAGGGTTTCCATATTCAATCTGAATGGAAGGGCATCCATTTGATGGGAGCACTTCAAGCAAGTAAATAGGATCAGTGAAATGAGACTTAAGTGGAAACAATTCAAGAATTATTTCAAGCAGAAATACCTCTCAAACAGGTACTATGATGACAAAATTAAGGAGTTCTATGAGCTAAGATTTGGACAACAGACCATGGAAGAGTATGAAAATAAGTTCTTGGAATTGTTAAGGTATGTAAGGTACATCAAAGATGAACATGTGAAGATTTAATTTTTTCTGAGTGGATTTCCTCAGTCTTACAAAGACAGAATTGAGTTTTATGAACCTAGAACTCTGGAAGAAGCAATAAGGAAGGCTAAGTACTACTATGAGCAAAGCAAAGGAAAACTTGATTACCAGAATACATGGAAGGAAAAAAGGAATGAGAAGTCTGACCAAAGGAAGAAAGGTTTCAAACCTTCTAACTTCAGGAATCAGCAGAAACAACCGTCACAAACTGAGAAGTAGCCAGCCAAAGTTATGGGAGAAAAGCCTAAAGAGCCATAGTAGAACAGAAGACCACTCAAATGTTGGAAATGTGGAGGACCCCACATGCACAGGAATTGTCCACTTGGGAATGAGAATGCAAGGTCAACTTACAACATTCAAGAGGTAGAAACAATGGTTCAAGTAGCAAGGGTCGTCCCTAGGATCTATGCAGCACTGGAGGACCTCCAGGCAGATCACCAGTCAACTGTGGTTGAAGTCGCAGGTAAGATTGTCGAGTAATCTGTTTCTAATTTGATTGACCCTGGTTCTACTCACAGTTACATTACCCCTAGAGTAGTGGAGATTTGTACTTTTAAGAGAGTAAAGCATCAAAAATCTTGGTTAGTCCAGCTAGCCACTGGAACTAAGAGAAAGGTTAGTGAAGTGGTAGAGAAATGCCCGTTGGTCATGAATGGATTGGTCACTTGTATAGATCTGAATGTTTTACCACTTGGTTCCTATGATGTCCTCATTGGAATGGATTGGTTAGAAGCTCACAGAGTAAATCTTGACTATTACAATAAGACTTTTGAATGCATGGATGAAGAAGGGAACCCAAGAGTTGTGAAAGGAATTCCAAAGGTGATTTCAGTAAGGCAGGTTTCAGCAATGCAGTTGAAGAAGTTCTGTAGCAAAGGTTTCTAGTTGTATGCAAATCATATTTTGGAGGCAACAGAGGATGAGACTCCTAGGTTGGAGGACTTTCATGTGTCGCAGGAATTCATGGATGTGTTTCCTGATGAGATTCCAGGGCTTCCTCCGAAAAGGGACAATGACTTCACAATTGAACTTGTGCCAAGAGAAGCACCAGTGTCCAAGACACCCTACAGAATGAGTACACCATAAATGCTAGAGTTGAAGATGGAACTGCAAGAATTGTTGGAGAAGAAGTATATCAGACCGAGTGTGTCTCCATGGTGAGCACCAGTTCTATTTGTAAAGAAGAAATATGGTACACTCAGGTTGTGTATTGATTACAGACAGCTGAACAAAGTCACTGTGAAGAAGAAATATCCTTTTTCTAGGATTTATGACCTCTTTGATCAAATGAGAGGAGCAAAGGTATTTTCCAAGCTTGACTTGAGGTCTGGTTACCATCAAGTGAGAATCAAGGATGAAGACATTCATAAGATAGCCTTCAGAACAATGTATGGACATTATGCGTTTGTAGTGGTACCATTTGGTCTCACAAATGCACCAACTACATTTATGTGGCTTATGAATAGTGTCTTCAGCAGGTATTTGGACAAGTTTGTTCTTGTTTTCCTTGATGACATTCTTATTTATTGTAATAATGAGGAAGAGCATGAAGAGCATCTGAGATTGACATTACAATTACTCAGGGAGCATAAGCTGTATGCAAAGTTGAGCAAGTGTGAATTCTATAGAGATAGAATTCAGTATTTGGGTCACATTATCTCCGAAGAGGGTATATGATTAGACCCAAAGAAGATTGAAGCCATTATGAATTGGCCTACTTCGAGGAATGTGACAGATGTAAGATATTTTATGGGAATTTCAGGCTATTACCGGAGATTTGTTGAAGGATTCTCCAAGGTTGCACATGCCATCACTTCCTTGCAAAGGAAGGGTATAAAGTTTGAATGGACATCGAAGTGTGAAGAAATTTTCTAGTAGTTGAAGAATATTCTCACAAGTGCACCAGTCTTGCAATTTGTAGACCTAGAAAAATATTTTGTGGTGTGTACCAATGCATGCGGACAAGGACTAGGAGGATTTCTTATGCAGGACAACCAAGTGATATGTTATGAGTCAAGAAAGTTGAAGGAGCATGAGAAGAACTATGCCACTCATGATCTCGAGCTTGCAGCCATAGTACATGCTCTCAAGATGTGGAGGCATTACTTGATGAGAAGGATATTTGAACTAAGGACAGACCATTGTGGTCTGAAGTACTTGTTTGATCAGCCAACGTTAAATGCTAGGCAAGCTAGATGGCTGGAGTTTTTATGTGAGTTTGATTTTGAAACCAAGCACATAAAAGGAAAGGAGAACAAGGTAGCTGACGCACTCAACAGGCTCAGTGCAAGAAATGCATGTGGCATCCATTAGTATTTTCTAGTCAGAGTTGAGGCAGGAGATTGTTAACCATACTTCCGGAGATGAGTTGTATGAGCAGGTAAAAGACAAATTGCAGCAGCAAAGTCTTGAAAAGAGATATGAGGGATATAAATTGGAAGAAGATTGACTTCTTACTTATAAAGGTAGAGTCTATATTCCAAATGTAGCAGATTTGAGGAGAATGGTTATGGACGAGATCCACCAAGCTCCATATTCTGGTCATCCAGGATATCAGAAGACAATTGCTACAGCCATAAAGCAGTACTTCTGGCCAGGAATGAAAAAGGACATGGCTGAATATATTTCAAGGTGCATGAAATGTCAGCAGGTAAAGGTCGAGCATCAACACCCAACTAGTTTGTTGCAGCCTTTTCCAGTTCCAGAATGGAAATGGGAAGTTATTTCCATGGATTTTATTACAGGATTGTTAATGAATTGGAGACAACATGATTCCATCATGGTTGTGGTGGACAAGTTGACAAAGGCAACACAAAGTTATACCAGTTAAGTCTACACATAAGACGGATGACATTGCAAATATCTTCATGGAGGAGATTTTCAAATTGCATGGATTTCCTAAGGCAATAGTCTTTGACAGAGATGTCAAGTTCACTTCCAATTTTTTGAAGGGGTTGTTTGCATATTTGGGTACAAAGTTGAACTTCAACACTACCTACCATCCTCATATAGATGGTTAGAGAGAGAGAGTGAATCAAGTGCGCATGTATGTGATGGACAAACCAACCAAGTGGGAAGATTGCTTACAATTGGTAGAATTTGCTTATAACAATGGACAGTAAGCATCATTGGGGATGATTCTATATGAAGATTTGTATGGCAGAAGGTGTAGGACACCAATGACTTGCGATAATCCAGTGAACAAGGTTGTGCTTGGTCCATAATTTTTTAAGGAGATGGAGCAAGAGGTTGTAAAGATCAGGAGAAATCTGAAAGCAACTCAGGATATACATAAAATCTATGCAGATAAGCAATGGGTGAACAGAGAATTCAGTGTTGGGGATCATGTTTACCTTAGAGTGAGTGTAAAGAAGAGTTCCTTGAAGCTTGGGAGTTGTGCCAAGCTGTCACCTAGATATTGTGGGTCATTTGAAGTGCTTGAAAGAATAGGGCCAGTTGCATATAGACTTGCATTGCTTGCTAGCACTAGAGCTCATAATGTTTTTCATGTTTCTTTGCTTAAGAAATATCTACATGATCCTAACCATATGATGAATTGGGATGTGATTCAGGTGGAACCCGAGGGAGAGATCCAAATCGAGCCAATGCCCATCCTCGACAGGAAGGTCACAATGCTCCGGAGCTGAGCCACAGGGCAGGTAAAGGTGCAATGAGAGCACTACAGTCCTGAAGAGGCTACATGGGTGCTGGAGGATGCCATGCAATTGGCACATCCATTTTTTTTCAATTCGAAAGAACACTGAGGTGATGCCAGTGTAACATTTTGTCAACTTTGTAAAGCACTGAGGACAATGCTATTGAAGGGGGAGGGGAATGTAACACCCCAGTTTTGACACCATTTGCATTAAATGTATATGATGTATATATTGTAATTAATCATGGTATGGAGCTATAGGAAAAATCCCCACCATGGATTATCATTTTTGTTAGAATAATAAACCCATAGTTAGCTACCTCAGACATTAATTAATCCAATTTTGTCTTATTTGGCTAGTTTCCATATTCCACTCTATGGAAGTTGTCCTCCACATGTCTAAGATGGTCAAACTTTATAAAACTGAGTCATGGAGCACTTGGGAAATCTCTTGGAATCAATTTTATTCTCGAACCTCCCTAGCACATATTTTCTTTTTCTGCTTTATTACCTGTTTTTACTGAGTTTTATGGCAAAAGGGAAAGTATGACTAGGTGAAGTTGACTTGTTTTTTGCCCTCATCATCCTCCACTCTTTTCTCCTAATAAAAGAATGTATGAGTTGTCCTTCCATCACCTATTAGCTTGACTAATTGATTTTTCCAATTCGTGACCTCCTAGGCAGATTTGGAAACTGCTTTATGCACCTATGGGTGATTTGACTAGATTTAGTAAGCCTACTTTTGACTAATTAGAATGGCATCCAAATGCATTCGAATATCTCATGTAATTATTTATTGTGGCAGACTATGACTTCATAAGGTTGTATATTGTACACTTATTCAATACAGATTAGTGTTCTGCTCCATATTCAGTCTCCTTTGTGTGTAATTTGCATGTTTGATTAGCAATTTTTGTGAGTGCAATTGTTCTAACACCTGGGTTCAATTTCCACATGGTATTAGAGCCTTTGTATATCGATTTATCTCCTTCCATATTGCTATTGCAGGTTCGACATCTTGACTAGGAGCATTCTGCTGACTGAAGGGACAATTTCTGAGCTATGGATCAATCTCAGAAGATCATCTTGACTCCATTTAATTTCTTTGAATGGAAAGAAGAGATGGAGATACTGTTGAGAGTGAAAGGCATCTATAGGGTGACTATGGAAACTAAATCATATCCCAATGCAGCTGCAAAGAAAATTAAATGGCACAACAGAAGGGATGAGGCCTATGGTCTCATGTGTCTGAGCATAGCCAGAGACCTCCTTTTCCATCTTGATGGATTGACATCACCAAATGAAGTATGGGGGAAGCTTGTTGATATTTTTGGTAAAATAGATGAGATGAGAGGACATCAAATCGAGAATGAATTGATCTCCTTGAGTCCTAGTAGCTTTGAATCCCTGCAACTCTATTTTTCCAAGTTTAAAGCCCTTGTTTTGCAGCTAAAACAGTGTGGAATCAAAAAGAAGGAGGAGAAACTAGTTTTGGCCATGCTCTTGAAGCTTGGCCCTGACTATTCAATGTTTGTTTCGACCTTCCATGCCACCAAGTTGACAGTAAGAGCCTGGAAGATGCCTAAACTTGTAGAGTTCATGGAATCCCTCAGACAAGAACAAGATAAACTGGTGATGATGGGCACCATCAAACCTTCCAAAGACCAAGCTCTGGTTGTTGGAGATTCAAGGGTGGATTCAAAAGGCAAGAAGAAAGATAAGAAGCCACCTGAGCAAAAGAGAGACAAGAACAAGTCTCCATAGGAGCCCCAAGGATCCAAGAAGAACTTCCAGAAGAAAAAGAACAAAGTAGAAATGAGCAAATGCGCATACTGTAGCAAGGGAAATCTTCCTGAAAGCTCCTGCATGAAGAAGCAAATTGACATGCTGACCCAACTCCTAGAGAAGAATAACATCTCCCTTCCTAGTCATGAGAGAACCTCTGCACCTCTTGAGTTGATCCATAGTGATGTTGCTGGCCCATTTCCTCATATGTCAATGATTCAGGCCAAATATGCATTGAAATTCATAGATTATTTTTCCAAGTATTGTTGGGTTTACTTCCTGAAACACAAGTCTGAAGTTTTTGGCCTCTTCAAAGTCTTTAAGGCTTTGGTTGAAAACCAGTCTAGGAGGAAACTCAAGATCCTCAGATCTGAAAATGGTGGTGAGTATGTCATGTTTGAGTTCATTCAATATTGTGTAGATGCAATTGTTCAGATGTAGCATTCAATCCCTTACACACCACAACAAAATGGTGTTGCTGAGTGAAAGAACAGATCACTGAAAGAGATGGCAACCTGCATGATGGAGGCTAAGACTTTGCCAGCAATGTTTTGGGCCGAAGCTATAAAATGTGCATCCTATATCTACAATAGGGTGCCTCATAAACAACTTGATGGTATGAATCCTTTCGAAGCATGGAGTGGGAACAAGCCAGATGTGACCCATTTCAGGATTTTTGGCTCAAGGGCTTGGGCTATAATTCCAACAGAAAAGTGGAAGGCTTTGCAGCCCCAAAGCCAAGAGTGTCTATTTGTTGGGTAATCTAAAGATTCAAAAGGGTACAATTTGATCTATTTTAGCACAAACAAAGCCTTCATTGAAAGGTGTGTTCAGTTCCAAGAAGAGCCTTTTATTAGCAGTTGAAGTTGGAGAGTCTTCTTCACCACCAGAACCACTGAATGTAAGTGAAGAGATAAATGAGTTTGCTGATTCTGATATGTCTGATAATGATGATTTATATGCAGATCCTAATAGTCCTACATCACCAAAATTGGCAGCAAAGATTATTCATGCAGCTGGGGAACTAGCTGGAAATCCTAGTGATTCTACGAGGACTAGATCTCAGTTTGAGAGTGCGCTGTGTATGAAAGACCCTTTGTTTGCAGAGAAATGCTATCTGATGGTTGAATCAGACCCACAGACATATGAAGATGCATCACATGATCCAACATGGAAAACAACCATGAAATAATAATTCAGCTCACTCCAGAAGAACAACACTTGGGAGCTGGTTGATCTTCCCCCAGGGAGGAAGCTAGTTCAATGTAAGTGGGTTTTCAAAACTAAGTTTACAGCTGATGATTCACTTTTGAAATATAAGGCAGTATTGGTATCCATGGGATACTCACAGGTACATGGTATAGACTACAATGAGACATTTGCACCAGTGGCAAAGATGGACTCCATCAGGCTAGCCTTAGCCATTGCAGCTTCGAAGCAGTGGGAGGTACATCACATGGATGTGAAGTGTGCTTTCCTGAATGGAGATCTTAATGAAGAGATTTACATGCAGCAGCCTCAAGGATTTGTTACTAATCCATCTCTTGTGTGCAGGCTAAAGAAATCATTATATGGGCTTAAGCAAGCCCCCAGGGCTTGGTATGCCAAGATTGATGGATTTCTGCTATCATTGAGTTTTGTTCACTGCAAGTCTGATCCTAATGTTTATTTGAATTTGATTCATGGTTCTTTGATGATTATTGTCTTGTATGTGGATGACCTTCTGATTACAGGAAGCTCAAAGAATGAAATTGCCTCCTTGAAGAATGCAATGAACCATGCATTTTCTATGACTGATTTGGGGTTATTGAGCCAATTCTAGGGTCTCGAGATTGCTCAAACCAAACATGGAATAAAAGTACATCAGTCCAAGTATGCTTTGGATTTTCTGAACAAGTTCAACATGAAATATTGCAAGCCAAGCAAGACTCCCTTCCTGTGAGGAGTTAAGCTTGAAGAAGCAGGTTCTTCTCCTATGGTAAATAATACACTGTATAGGCAACTGATTGGGTGTTTGATGTACCTTACACATACTCAACCTGATCTTTCTTATGCACTGTAAGTGTGGCTTCAATATACATGGATCAGCCTCATGAGATCCATTGGAGAGCATCCAAAAGGATCCTTAACTTTGTTAAGGGAACAAGGACTCATGGGATCTTCTACAAAGCTAAATCTAATCTTGGTTTGATTGGGTTTACTGACAGTGATTGGGCAGGTGACAACACAGATCGAAAGTCAACATTAGGATATGTGTTCATGCTTGCTAAAGGACCAATCAACTGGTCAAGCAAGAAATAGAGTGCCATTGCACTCTCATCTACAGAAGCAGAGTACAGAGGAGTTGTAAATGAAACAACTCAATGTTTATGGTTGCAGGGGTTACTTAGTGAGTGTGGCTTCGAATCAGAATACTCAACTACTATATATTGTGATAATCAGAGTACCATTCAAATCTACAATGATCCAGTTCAAAGACAGAGAACCAAACACATTGAGATCCATATGCACTACATCAGACGGCTTTTGCATGATGGCACCATTCACCTACTCTTCTGTGCATCTTCAGAACAAGTAGAAAACATCTTCACCAAATTTTTTTGTGAGAAGACATTCAGCAATATCAAATCACTGCTAGGGATTGCTGATCATGCTATGAAGCATGATTGATGACAATATTTTCAAATTTTGTTTTACTCTCCATGTTTAAGGGAGGATTTTTCCCACTAGGTTTTTGCCTCTTTCCTTGTTTAAATGAACATGCATTATGTAAAGGGTGACTCAGCATTGTTGCTAGGCCCTATAGTTTTATAATATTTTAGTCATAAGTCAGGCTTAAGGGGGGGTGTTAAAATAATGAACCCATAGCTAGCTACCTTAGACATTAATTAATCCATTTTTGTCTTCTTTGCCTAGTTTCCATATTTCACTCTATGCAAGTTGTCCTCCACATGTCCAAGATGGTAAAACTTGATAAAAATGAGTCATGGAGTGCTTGGGAAACCTCTTGGAATCAATTCTGCTTTATTCTTGAACCTCCCTAGCACATATCTCCTTTTTATGCTTTACTGCCTGCTTTTACTGAGTTTTATGGCAAAAGAGAAAGTATGACTAGGTGAAGTTGACTTGTTTTTTGCCATAATCATACTCCACTCTTTTCTCTTAATAAAAGCATGTATGAGTTTTCCTTCCATCACCTATTATCTTTCCTAATTGATTTTTCCAATTCATGAGCTCCTAGGAAGATTTGGAAACTGCTTTATGCACCTATGGGGGATTTGACTAGATTTAGTAAGCCTTCTTTTGACTAATTCAAATGGAATCCCAATGCATTCGAATATCTCATGTAATTATTTATTGTGGAAGCCTATGACTTCATAAGGTTGGATATTGTACTCTTAATCAATATAGATTAGTGTTCTGCTCCATATTCAGTCTCCTTTGTGTGTAATTTGCATGTTTGATTAGAAATTTTTGTGAGTGCAATTGTTATAACACCTGGGTTCAATTTCCACATGGTATTAGAGCCTTTGTAGATCAGTTTCTCTCCTTCCATATTGCTATTGTAGGTTCGACATCTTGACTGGGAGCATTCTGCTGACTGAAGGGACAATTTCTAAGCTATAGATCAATCTCAAAAGATCATCTTGACTCCATTTAATTTCTTTGAATGGAAAGCAGAGATGGAGATAATGTTGAGAGCGAAAGGCCTCTATAGGGTGACTATGGCAACTGAAGCAAAGCCCAATGCAGCTGCAGAGAAAATTAAATGGCACAACAGGAGGGATGAGGCCTATGGTCTCCTGTGTCTGAGCATCCAGATACTTCCTTTTCCATCTTGATGGATTGACATCACCAAATGAAGTATGTGAGAAGCTTATTGAGATTTTTTGTAAAAAATATGAGATGAGAGGACATAAAATCGAGAATGAATTGATCTCCTCGAGTCCCAGCATCTTCGAATCCCTGCAACTCTATTTTTCCAAGTTTAAAGCCCTTGTTTTGCAGCTAAAACAATGTGGAATCGAAAAGAAGGAGGAGCAACTAGTTTTGGCCATAATATCGAAGCTTGGACCTAACTATTCAGTGTTTGTTTTGACCTTCCATGCCACCAAGTTGACAGCTCGATCCTGGAAGATGCCTAAACTTGTAGAGTTCATGGAATCCCTCACACAAGAACAAGCTAAACTGGTGATGATTGGCACCATCAAACCTTCCAAAGACAAGGCTCTGGTTGATGGATATTTGAGGGTGGATTCAAAACACAAGAAGAAAGCTAAGAAGCCACCTAAGCAAAAGAGAGATAAGAACAAGTCTCTAGAGGAGCCCCAAGGCTCCAAGAAGAACTTCCAGAAGAAGAAGAAGAAAGGAGAAATGAGCAAATGCGCATACTGCAGTAAGGGAAGTCATCCTGAAAGCTCCTGCATGAAGAAGCAAATTGACATGCTGAACCAACGCCTGGAGAAGAATAATATCTCCCTTCCTGATAGCTCAAAGAAGAGGGAAGGAGGATCAAATTCAGAAGACAGAGAGAGAGTTCATGCATTAGTTGCTGGCACATCAAGCTCACCTAGTTTCATCATGGATTCTGGAGCTTCAAGACATATGGTTTCGAACAAGGAGGCATTCACCTCTCTTGACATGTCGAAAGGTCCACCAATAGTACTGGGAGATGACTCTCTCACTGAAAGTTTGGGCAAAGGGAGCATTGATCTTAACCATGGTAAGTTCAGCGATGTATTGTATGTTATAGGTATTACCTCTAACCTCTTGTCAGTGTATCAGATGACACACACAGGGTATCCAAAGAAGGTCATATTCTCCCCTGATGAAGTTGAGATCACAGAGATCTCAAGTGGTAAAGTCATTGCAAAAGGAGTTGCAAATCACACTTCAAAGGTATACATGTTTCAAATTTTCTACCCTACTCAAACACCTTTGCTCTTCTAATTCATGCTAATGAGGCAAGCAAGCTTTGGCATGAAATATTTGACCATCTTAGCTATAAGTATCTTTCTGATCTTAGTGAAAAAGAAATGGTCATAGGGTTACCAAAGATTAAGTTTTCCAAAGGAGTCTATCAAGGTTTTATCTTAGGAAAACATCTAGAGCATAAATTTGAGAAAGCTAGTCATGAGAGAACCCATGCACCTCTTGAGTTGATCCACAGTGATGTTGCTGGCCCATTTCCTCATATGTCAACGAGTCAGGAAAATATGCATTGACATTCATAGATGATTTTTCCAGGTACTGTTGGGTTTACTTCCTGAAACACAAGTCTGAAGTTTTTGGCCTCTTCAAAGTCTTTAAGTATTTGGTTGAAAACCAGTCTGGGAGGAAACTCAAGATCCTCAGATTTGACAATGGTGGTGAGTATGTCAAGTCTGAGTTCATTCAATATTGTGCAGATGCAGGTGTTTAGATGTAGCATTCAATTCCTTACACACCACAGCAAAATGGTGTTGCTGAGAGAAAGAACAGACCACTGAAAGAGATGGCAACCTGCATGATGGAGGCTAAGACTTTGCCACCAATGTTTTGGGCCAAAGCTATAAACTATGCATCCTATATCCAGAATATGGTGCCTCATAAATAGCTTGATGGTATGACTCCTTTCGAAGCATGGAGTGGGCACAATCTAGATGTGACCCATTTCAGGATTTTTGGCTCAAGGGCTTGGGCTAGAATTCCAATAGAAAAGCGGAAGGCTTTGCAGCCCCAAAGCTAAGAGTGTATATTTTTTGGGTACTCTGAAGATTCAAAAGGGTACAAGATGATCAATTTGATCACAAACAAATCCTTCATTGAAATTAGTGTTCAGTTCCAAGAAGAACCTTTAGCAGCAGTTGAAGTTGGAGAGTCTTCTTCACCACCAGAACCACTGGATGTAAGTGAAGAGATAAATGAGTTTGGTGATTATGATATGTCTAATAATGATGATTTAATTGCAGATCCTAATAGTCCTACAAGACCAAAATGGGCATCAAATACTATTCATGCAGCTGGGGAACTAGCTGGAAATCCTAGTGATTCTAGGAGGACTAGATCTCAGTTTCAGAATGCCTTGTGTATGAAAGACCCTTTGTTTGCAGAGAAATGATATCTGATGGTTGATTCAGACCCATGGACATATGAATATGTAGCACATGATCCAAGATGGAAAACAACCATGAAAGAAGAATTCAGCTCACTCCAGAAGAACAACACTTGGGAGCTGGTTGATCTTCCCCTAGGGAGGAAGCTAGCTCAGTGTAAGTGGGTTTTCAAAACTAAGTTTGCTGATGATGGTTCACCTTTTAAATATAAGGCAATATTGGTGGCCAATGGCTACTCACAGGTACATGGTATAGACTACAATGAGAGCTTTTCACCAGTGGCAAGGATGGACTCCATCAGGCTAGCCTTAGCCATTGCAGCCTCGAAGCAGTGGGAGGTACATCACATGGATGTGAAGTGTGATTTCCTGAATGGAGATATTACTAAAGAGATTTACATGCATCAGCTTCAAGGCATTGTTACTAATCCATCTCTTGTGTGCAGGCTAAAGAAATCATTGTATGGGCTTAAGCAAGCCCCCAGGGCTTGCTATGCCAAGATTGATGGGTTTTTTCTATCATTGAGTTTTGTTTGATGCAAGTATGATCCTAATGTTTATTTGAAGCTGATTCATGTTTCTTTGATGATTATTGTCTTGTATGTGGATGACCTTCTGATTACAGGAAGCTCAAAGAATGAAATTGCCTCCTTGAAGGATGCAATGAACGATGCATTTTCTATGACTGATTTGGGGTTATTGAGCCAATTCTTGGGTCTCGAGATTGCTCAAACCAAACATGGAATAAAAGTACATCAGTCCAAGTATGCTTTGGATTTGCTGAACATGTTCAACATGAAATATTGCAAGCCAAGCAAGACTCCCTTCCTTTCAGGAGTTAATCTTGAAGAAGTAGGTTTTTCTCCTATGGTAAATAATACACTGTATAGGCAACTGACTGGGTGTTTGTTGTACCTTACACATACTCAACCTGATATTTATTATGCAGTAAGTGTGGCTTCCAGATACATGGATCATCCTCATGAGATCCATTGGATAGCATCCAAAAGGATCCTTAACTTTGTTCAGGGAACAAGGACTCATGGGATCTTCTACAAAGCTAAATCTGATCTTGTTTTGATTGGGTTTAATGATAGTGATTGGGTAGGTGACAACACAGATCAAAAGTCAATGTCAGGATATGTGTTCATGCTTGTTGAACGACCAATCAGCTGGTCAAGCAAGAAACAAAGTGCCATTACACTCTCATCTATAGAAGCAGAGTACAGAGGATTTGTAAATGCAACAACTCAATGTTTATGGTTGCAGGGGTTACTTGGTGAGTGTGGCTTCAAATCAGAATACTCAACTACTATCTATTGTGATAATCAGAGTACCATTCAAATCTGCAATGATTCATTTTAGAGACAAAGAACCAAACACATTGAGATCCATATGCACTACATCAGACAGCTTGTGCATGATGGCACCATTCACCTACTCTTTTGTGCATCATCAGAACAAGTAGCAGACATCTTCACCAAAGTTTTTTGTGAGAAGACATTCAGCAATATCAAATCATGTTTGGGGATTCCTGATCATGCTCTGAAGCATGATTGATGACAAGATTTACAAATTTTGTTTTACTGTCCATGTTTAAGGGATGATTTTTCCCACTGGGTTTTTGCCTCTTTCCTTGTTTAAATGGACATGCAGTATGTAAAGGGTGAATAAGCCTTGTTGCTAGGCCCTATAGTTTTCTGATATTTTACTCATAATTCAGGCTTAAGGGGGGGTGTTAGAATAATGAACCCATAGTTAGCTACCTTAGACGTTAATTAATCCATTTTTGTCTTATTTGCCTAGTTTCGATATTCCACTCTATGCAAGTTGTCCTCGATATGTCCAACATGGTCAAACTTGCTAAAAATGAGTCATGGACCGCTTGGGAAACCTCTTGGAATCAATTTTTCTTTATTCATGAACCTTCCTAGTGCATATATGCTTTTTCTGCTTTATTGCCTGCTTTTACTGAGTTTTATGGCAAAAGGGAAAGTATGACTAGGTGAAGTTGACTTGTTTTTCTCCCTCATCATCCTCTACTCTTTTATCCTAATAAAAGCATGTATTAGTTTTCCTTCCATCACCTATTAGCTTGCTGAATTTATTTTGCTAATTCGTGAGCTCCTAGGCAGATTTGGAAACTGCTTTATGCACCTATGGGGGATTTGACTAGATTTAGTAAGCCTACTTTTGACTCATTCGAATGGAATCCCAATGCATTCAAATATCTCATGTAATTATTTATTGTGGTAGGCTATGAATTCATAAGGTTGACTATTGTACACTTATTCAATACAGATTAGTGTTCTGCTCCATATTCAGTCTCCTTTGTGTGTAATTTGCATGTTTGATTAGCAATTTTTGTGAGTGCAATTGTTCTAACACCTGGGTCCAATTTCCACATGGTATTAGAGCCTTTGTAAATCAATTTTTCTCCTTCCATATTGCTATTTCAGGTTTGAAATCTTGACCGGGAGCATTCTGCTGATTGAAGGGACAATTTCTGAGCTATGGATCAATCTCAGAAGATCATCTTGACTCCATTTAATTTATTTGAATGGAAAGAAAAGATGGAGATACTGTTGAGAGTGAAAGGCCTCTATAGGGTTACTATGCCAATTGAAGCAGAGCCCAATGCAGCTATAGAGAAAATTAAATGGCACAACATGAGGGATGAGGCCTATGGTGTCATGTGTCTGAGCATATCCAGAGACCTCCTTTTCCATCTTGATGGATTGACATCACCAAATGAAGTATGGGAGAAAGCTTGTTGATATTTTTGGTAAAACAGATGAGATGAGAGGAAATCAAATCGAGAATGAATTGATCTCCTTAAGTACCAGCAGCTTCGAATCCCTGCAACTCTATTTTTCCAAGTTTAAAGCCCTTGTTTTGTAGCTAAAACACTGGGGAATCAAAAAGAAGGAGGAGCAACTAGTTTTGGCCATACTCTCGAAGCTTGGCCTTGACTATTCAGTGTTCATTTTCACCTTCCATGCCACCAAGTTGACAGATCGAGCTTGGGAGATGCCTAAACTTGCAGAGTTCATGGAATCCCTCACATAAGAACAAGATAAAGTGATGATGATGGGCACCATCAAATATTCCAAAGACCAAGCTCTGGTTGTTGGAGATTCAAGGGTGGAGTCAAAAGGCAAGAAGAAAGCTAAGAAGCCACCTGAGCAAAAGAGAGACAAGAACAAGTCTCTAGAGGAGCCCCAAGGCTCCAAGAAGAACTTCCAGAAGAAGAAGAACAAAGGAGAAATGAGCAAATGCACATACTATAGTAAGGGAAATCATCCTGAAAGCTCCTGCATGAAGAAGCAAATTGACATGTTGACCCAACTCCTGGAGAAGAATAACATCTCCCTTCCTAATAGCTCAAAGAAGAGGGAAGGAGGATCAAACTCAAAAGAGAGAGAGAGAGTTCATGCATTGGTTGCTGGCACATCAAGCTCACCTAGTTTCATCATAGATTTTGGAGCTTTAAGACATATGGTTTTGACCAAAGAGGCATTCACCTCTCTTGACATGTCGAAAGGTCCACCAATAGTACTAGGAGATGACTCTCTCGTTGAAAGTTTGGGCAAAGGGAGGATTGATCTTGACCATGGTAAGTTCAGAAATGTATTGTATGTTCCAGGTCTTGCCTCTAACCTCTTGTCAGTGTATCAGATGACCCACACAGGGTCTCCAAAGAAGGTCATATTCTCCCCTAAGGAAGTTGAGATCACAGAGATCTCAAGTGGTAAAGTCGTTGCAAAAGGAGTTGCAAATCACACTTCAAAGGTATACATGTTTTCACATTTTCTACCCTACTCAAACGCCTCTGCTCTTCTGATTCATGCTAATGAGGCAAGCAAGCTTTGGCATGAAAGATTTGTCCATCTTAACTATAAGTATATTTCTGATCTTAGTGAAAAAGAAATGGTCATAGGGTTACCAAATATTAAGTTTTCCAAAGGAATCTGTGGAGGTTGTATCTTAGGAAAACACCCAGAGCATAAATTTGAGAAAGCTAGTCATGAGAGAACCTCTGCACCTCTTGAGTTGATCCAAATTGATGTTGCTAGCTCATTTCCTCATATGTAAATGAGTCAGGAAAAATATTCATTGACATTCATAGATGATTTTTCCAGGTACTGTTGGGTTTACTTCCTGAAACAAAAGTCTGAAGTTTTTGTCTTGTTACCACCTAAGTTGTACTTAGTGGTTTTTTATTAAGTGAGACTAGTGAACCGGACAAGGATAACTTGTTCGGACTTCAGAAGATCTCCAGTCTTACTTCTGGGAAGCTTTGTTGTACTATATCACATGTTCATACCCCATGGGGGAATTGTAATAAATTTTCTAGCATGATTGTGTCTGTAAAAGACTCGGTCTCTTAGACTTTATTTGTCAATCCAATCAGCCCACGGTGTTTTTTTCCTTGGTTATTATTGGTTGTTGAATAAACGACTGATAATTTCTTAGTTTTTCACTCCATACCTCCGAAGTTGGGGTGGTCGGCTTGGCATTTAGGCCTATTGAGGTTATTAGAGTCTATGTGTTAATGTATAAACATTCTAGGGATCATGGTCGAGTCATATGAACATGTCTAAGTCCCCCTAGGTTTTTTCAACTTTTTATTTTTTTTAAATTTTTTCAGTGTTTTTTATTAAAATTTAATTTTTCCAAAACTTACGCTATTTTTTAATATTTTAATTCAAAAAATTGATTTTGTAATAAAAGTGGGCCAAATATTCAGTTTCAATCATGTAGTTGCTCATTTTCAAGCTAAGAGCACCATGTAAACCCAAGGACCCACTATTTCCTAGTTTTGAGTGATTTTCCATGACTCAGGTCAGAAAGCCCCAAAAATCAATTATTGATTATTTTAATTAATAAATTGATGAATAATGGAGCAAATCCAGAATCATAGACCAGTGGATTCTCAGCCGATTTGATTGAAATCAGTCAGATCTGAACCAGATTGACTGGATCTGACAAATCCTTGACTAAAGGAGGTGATCAAATCAGATCCAGAGTTGATCTTCAGCATCCTTTATGGGAAATTTCACCCTCCCTCTCTCCTCCACACATTTTGGCTCATCTGGGTGAGTTTTGGTGGATGCTTCAGTTAACAGGTTGAGGTGTCAGTCAGATCAGCTCTCCGATTGACAATTGCACTCAGTGAGACTTAGATCTGGCTCAGTTAGACACATATTAGGCATTGATGGACTCTCCTTCAGCTACAATTGTCTATCTCCTTGGGATTTGTGCCCCCCTGGGCTGGATCTCCTATTTTTTGTATAAATAAAGCTCAGGCTGCCTCTTCCAAGCTAGTTAGAACTGGGATTGAGGTGCTGCTACTATTGTGCTATTGTTATTGTTCATTTGAAATAAAGAGAAGCTTTGGAGGCAAGATGGTGTTATTTCATTGATCATTGCCATTTTTTACTTAGGTAACCTATATCTATGTTCATAATTTGGTGATTGCTTGTGGATTCATTGATAAGATTGATAATAAGCTTATTATAATATTGATAGGAAAAGTGATTTTCAATAAGTTTATTGGCCATCTCTTTCCTTTGATGCATGTTTAGAGATCTAGATTCAGCATGTTTTATAAGCTTATATGCTTGTTATTTTGAATCTCTGTGTATGTACTAATTAGATCTCACAAGCATTTCGGCAAGTTTTTTTTATTTCAGCTGAGCTGCAGGTTCCCAGATTGGAGAGGATGCTGATCTAGTTTTCTTTTTCACTCTCTCCAAAACCTTCCAAAGGCATAGTCCCTCGACATTCCACCTGAAAGCTCCACAATGGATCTTCAAGGCTACCATCATTTCTCTCCTCCTCTTCCTCCTTCAAAATCAATTCTTTTACTTGGTTACTTTGTTCACAGCTTTGATATTGTTTAGATCTATCATCTTAAAGTAAATTTAACATAGATCTATCTTCTCAAATCCCATAATATAGATCTTGTTCTTAAAAGGTTTCATAAGCATTCTAGATCTAGCTTTAGGGAAATTGTCCTTTTTGCATGGAATTTTAAAGAGAATTTGTAGCTTGCATGCATTAGATTTATGTTTTCTATTATAAAAGATAAATATAGCAATCAATGCACATCATATTGGCTTCCTAAAAGGAAATCCAAGATCCCAAGGAAATCTTGCTTTCCTTGGTTCCCTTTTTACCTTTTTAACTAGTTTTAACTTAGCTTTTTTTTGGTTAAAAGTAAGCTGATCCAAAGGTACTTTCAAAGTGATTTTGGGCATATTTCAGTCTAATAAGATTGCTGGTTTTTATCAGGTATAACAGAAAAGATGAGGATTTTCTGTTCAAAAGTGACTTTTGGGCCTTCTGAATCCCCCCAGGGGTCTCCCTTTTTGACTTAAATCTTTAATTTTTGCACTTTGTAAGCTCCTGGTTTCATTCTGTATAAGAATCAAGATGCATCATATCATTTTTATGATATTGTAACCGTTGGTAATAAAATAATTCTGAATAGGCTCTTTTGAGCCCATTCCCCATCCCCCCTGGGGGGATTTGCGTCCGTGTCATTTTTTGCCTTTCGTTCATCTTTTTTCAATCTAGTGTAGTACTAAACTGCAGGGTAGTATACTTTGATTTAAAATCAATTCCATATTCCATTCCTATTGGTTTCAAAGTAACTTTAATACTTACCCCACGAGCCTCCTTTTGAACCGAAAGGTGAAGAAAAGTTCGTGGTAGTCTAATTAGAAAATTTTGGTTTTCTTATCTTTTTATGTTTCATTTTCTATCATCACTTGTTTCAATAACCATAATAAAAGAAATCCCTCCTTGATTCCCCGATTGAGGTCCACTTGGACCGAAAGAGGTTCCTGGAGGGTTTTCTTTTTAACAAGAACATCCATCTCAAAATTTACTAAAATTGACAAGACTCTGGTGTGTATGCTCTGCACTTGGATGCGGTTCGTCCAATCAGTCAAGTTGTATCAAAATCACTTGAGTGACTAGTATAATTAGGATTCACTCTCCCAAATTGACAAACCATCAGGTGAAAATCCAACACCTAGACCAAACCATTACGGTGGCAAAATACCCAAAGGAAGCGGGAACTTCTGAAAAGTGACCTCGGGGTGCCGATCTCTGTCACACCCTAACGGGTGCATTATGAACAATAGCCCTAGAGACTCCATTTATCCCACATATTCCTTGCGGGTAGCCGCAAAGGTTTATTTTTGGACATACTCCAAGTACTCTCGGGTATATTTGGAGTCCACCCCTTCGCCTAATTTTAATCAACTCAATACTCACATTAACTTAAAACGTACCAAGAGGCAATTGCAAAACATTCACTCCAAGCACATGCAAGTACATTGATTTTATTTTGAATCCATTTTAAGGCACTCATTATTTTCTTGCTATATATATATATTGTGTCTCAGCAGTATGCTTTCGTGTGCTCATTTTGTATCTTGTCATCTATGGTTGTTTATGGTTAAATTTCAAACTCCTAAGTAATTCATTCAATTTAACATCACCATACTAAGTAATTAGCCTTAGTAACTTAATAGGGTCTACCCCCCTTGGTTTTGTTAGGAGTTGAGCCTAAATGGAGGAGTCAAGAACAAGGTGATAGCCTTGACTCAAGACTTGCCCCCAAGGACACACCGAGTGGCTTGAAGATTTCTGCCACATGACCTAGGTGTGTGAAAGGCGGCAACATGGCCTCTTCAAAGTCTTTAAGGATTTGGTTGAAAACAAGTCTAGGAGGAAAATCAATATCCTCATATCTGAAAATGGTGGTGAGTATGTCAAGTCTGAGTTCATTCAATATTGTGTAGATGCAACATTCAATCCCTTACACACCACAGGAAAATGGTGTTGTTGAGAGAAAGAACAGATCACTGAAAGAGATGGAAACCTGCATGATGGAGGCTAAGACTTTGCCACCAAAGTTTTGGGCCGAAGCTATAAACTATTCATCCTATATCCAGAATAGGGTGCCTCATAAATAGCTTGATGGTATTAATATTTTTGAAGCATGGAGTGGGCACAAGCCAGGTGTGACCCATTTCAGGATTTTTGGCTCAAGGGCTTGGGCTAGAATTCCAATAGAAAAGAGGAAGTATTTGCAGCCCCAAAGCCAAGAGTGTCTATTTGTTGGGTACTCTGAAGATTCAAAAGGGCACAAGCTGATCAATTTGAGCACAAACAAATCCTTCATTGAAATGAGTGTTCAGTTCCAAGAAGAGCCTTTAGCAGTAGTTGAAGTTGGGGAGTCTTCTTCACCACCAGAACCACTGAATGTAAGTGAAGAGATAAATGAGTTTGCTGATTATGATATGTCTGATAATGATGATTTAATTGCAGATCCTAACAGTCCTACAAGACCAAAATGGGCAGCAAAGACTATTCATGCAGCTGGGGAACTAGCTGGAAATCCTAGTGATTCTAGGAGGACTAGATCTCAGTTTGAGATGCCCTGTGTATGAAAGACCCTTTGTTTGCAGAGAAATGATATTTGACGGTTGAATCAGACCCACAGACATATGAAGATGTAGCACATGATCCAACATGGCAAACAACCATGAAAGAAGAATTCAACTCACTCCAGAAGAACAACACTTGGGAGCTAGTTGATCTTCCCCCGGGGAGGAAGCTAGTTCAATGTAAGTGGGTTTTCAAAACTAAGTTTGCTGATGATGGTTCAAATTTGAAATATAAGGCAATATTGGTAGCCAAGGGCTATTCACAGGTACATGGTATAGACTACAATGAGAGCTTTGCACCAATGGAAAAGATGGACTCCATCAGGCTAGCCTTAGCCATTGCAGCTTCAAAGCAGTGGGAGGTACATCACATGGATGTGAAGTGTGCTTTCTTGAATGGAGATCTTACTGAAGAGATTTAAATGCAGCAACCTCAAAAATTTGTTACTAATCCATCTCTTGTGTGCAGGATAAAGAAATTGTTGTATGGGCTTAAGCAAGCCCTCAGGGCTTGGTATGCCAAGATTGATGGCTTTCTGCTATCATTGAGTTTTGTTCGATGCAAGTCTGATCCTAATGTTTATTTGAAGCTGATTCATGGCTCTTTGATGATTATTGTCTTGTATGTGGATGACCTTCTGATTATAGGAAGCTCAAAGAATGAAATTTCCTCCTTGAAGGATGCAATGAACCATGCATTTTCTATGACTGATTTGGGGTTATTGAGCCAATTCTAGGGTCTTGAGATTGCTCAAACCAAACATGGAATAAAAGTACATCAGTCCAAGTATGCTTTGTATTTGCTGAACAAGTTCAATATGAAATATTGCAAGCCAAGCAAGACTCCCTTCCTTTCAAGAGTTAAGCTTGAAGAAGCAGGTTCTTCTCCTATGGTAAATAATACACTGTATAGGCAATTGATTGGGTGTTTGCTGTACCTTACACATACTCGACCTGATATTTCTTATGCAGTAAGTGTGGCTTCAAGATACATGGATCAGCCTCATGATATCCATTGGAGAGCAACCAAAAGGTTCCTTAACTTTGTTAAGGGAACAAGGACTCATGGGATCTTCTACAAAGCTAAATCTGATCTTGATTTGATTGGGTTTACTGACAGTGATTAGGCAGGTGACAACACAGACCGAAAGTCAATATCAGGATATGTGTTCATGCTTGCTGAAGGACCAATCAACTGGTCAAGCAAGAAACAGAGTGCCATTGCACTCTCATCTACAGAAGCAGAGTACAGAGGAGTTGTAAATGCAACAAATCAATGTTTATGGTTGCATGGGTTACTTGGTGAGTGTGGCTTCAACTCAAAATACTAAACTACTATATATTGTGATAATCAGAGTACCATTCGAATTTGTAATGATCCAGTTCAGAGACAAAGAACCAAACATATTGAGATCCATATGCACTACATCAGACAGCTTGTGTATGATGGCACCATTCACCTACTCTTCTGTGCGTCTTCAGAACAAGTAGCAGACATGTTCACCAAAGTTTTTTGTGAAAAGACATTCAGAAAATTCAAAGCACTACTGGGGATTGCTGATCATGCTGCGAAGCATTATTGATGACAAGATTTTCAAATTTTGTTTTACTGTCCATGTTTAATGGAGGATTTTTCCCACAGGGTTTTTGCCTCTTTCCTTGTTTAAGTGGACATCCAGTATGTAAAGAGTGACTAAGCCTTGTTGCTAGGCCCTATAGTTTTCTAATATTTTACTCATAAGTCAGTGTTAAGGGGGGGTGTTAGAATAATCAACCCATAGTTAGCTACCGTAGACATTAATTAATCCATTTTTGTCTTATTTGCCGAGTTTCCATATTCCACTCTATGCAAGTTGTCCTCCACATGTACAAGATGGTCAAAATTGCTAAAAATAAGTCATGGAGTGCTTGGGAAACCTCTTGGAATCAATCCTACTTTATTCCTGAACCTCCCTAGCGCATATCTGCTTTTTCTGCTTTATTGCCTGCTTTTACTGAGTTTCATGGCAAAAGGGAAAGTATGACTAGGTGAAGTTGACTTGTTTTTTTCCCTCATCATCCTCCAGTATTTTCTCCTAATAAAAGAATGTATGAGTTGTCCTTCCATCACCTATTAGTTTTCCTAATTGATTTTTCCAATTCATGAGCTCCTAGGCAGATTTGGAAACTGCTTTATGCACTTATGGGGGATTTGACTAGATTTAGTAAGCCTGCTTTTGACTAATTCGAATGGCATTCCAATGCATTCAAATATCTCATGTAATTATTTATTGTGGTAGCCTATGACTTCATAAGGTTGGCTATTGTACACTTATTCAATACAGATTAGTGTTCTACTCCATATTTAGTCTCCTTTGTGTGTAATTTGCATGCTTGATTAGCAATTTTTGTGAGTGCAATTGTTCTAACACCTGGGTTCAATTTCCACATGGTATTAGAGCCTTTGTAGATCGATTTCTCTCCTTCCATATTGATATTTTAGGTTCGACATCTTGACTGGGAGCATTCTGTTGACTAAAGGGACAATTTCTGAGCTATGGATCAATCTCAGAAGATCATCTTGACTCCATTTAATTTCTTTGAATGGAAAGTAGAGATGGAGATATTGTTGAGAGAGAAAGGCATCTACAGGGTGACCATGGAAATTGAAGTAGAGCCCAATGTAGTTGCAGTGAAAATTAAATGGCACAACAGGAGGGATGAGGCCTATGGTCTCCTGTGTCTGAGCATATCCAAAGACCTCCTTTTCCATCTTGATGGATTGACATCACCAAATGAAGTATGGGAGAAGCTTGTTGAGATTTTTGGTAAAACAGATGAGATGAGAGTGTAGTGAGAATTTCTCTTCACTACAGGAGCAGGAATGGCTCCCTTGTGCCTACAGGGCACAAGGGTAGGTTCCTACTCTTTGAAAACAGTAAAAAACAGAATGGAAATGCAAATAAACAGAGCAGCGAATTAAATTAAGCTAATCTAAACAAGAATAAGCAAATGGGAGCTATTTTAAACTAGATCTAAGAGCTAATAACAAAAAATAAATGGAGAGATGAAGCCCTTGTGAACCCCTCTGTAGAAAACGGGTTAGGGTTACGCCTCCTTGAAACCTGCAAACAACCTAAGCTACTACTATGGAAAACCTTCAAACAATGTCAATGAAAAACCTGCAAATAGAAATGAGAGTTAGAAAGCAAAACAAATAAACAACCATGAAAAGAAATTATACCTCATTTAGGTGGAAATGGGCCACCATGCCATAGCTCATGGGACCACCTCTCTCTTGGTTGGGAAGCAATGGATTGATGAGATGGAAATGGAGGAGAGAGACAGTGGGTGGTTTGAGAGCAAAAGGTCTCAAAGCATCCATAGGCAGCATAACAATAGGCAAGTGAGGAGTGTTTTGAGAGTGACCCCCCACCCTCCTTTTATAGTTTTTCCAAGGGATTTTAGGGTTTTAAGCCCTTGGTCAGGGCTTTAGCCCCTTTTTTAGGCCTTTAGCCACTTCCGTCCTAAGTTTAGCCCCTTTTATGGTTTTAGCCCCTTTTTGAGGGCTTTAGCTCCTAGGGGGCTATTTTGGGCTCTTTTTTGGGTTTTTTAGCCCTTTTCTTCATCCTTAGGCTCTTTTGGAGGTGTGGGGGTCAAATGGAAGGTATTATGGAGTGAAATGAGTGTTGTGAGATGGTGTCCTTGGGTGGTGTGGGCCAGAGAGAGCTATGTGGGGGATTTTTGGGTTAACAGATTGCCCCCTGATGTGTGAGGGCAGGAGCTCAACGTATGGCCGACGGACATCATAGGATTCGCTGTGTAGAGGTGGTGCTTCCGGGGCTGGGGCATGGTGGATTTTGGTTTTTATATTAACTTGGTTCCCATCAATGGGTGAGATACAATAAATGTGTGACATGTATATGGACGAGGCGGGCATTCGCATGCTCGTGACAATTTCAGAAGAATAATTTGATCTATGCTCTAAAATACAAGAGCCGATCATATACAACTGATGGTACAATGTTGGTTGCCTCTCATGCGAGGCTGAATACAATACTGATATGGTACATTGGACCCATGGAATTATCATGGAATGCTATATCTTTATGACTGACGGTCTACTAGATCTGGAACGATACATAGATGTACGGACTCACTGATTGAGAGTCAGAGTCTCTGTGGTACAAGTATGCTGTATCAACCATAAATGTATATCGAAGCACTGCTGGGGCTTCTGATCACTGTCTCCAATGAAACCTGGAAATCACAAGGGACATAACATGTTTAGGTCTCTCGAGTGGACTCACCAATGTGCTAGATTCAGGTGACATCTGGGGTCTTCGACCAAGTATTGTGCGGAACAAACCCTGTACGAATCTCAACAGTGCGATGATGGAGTTGAAGTCGAGCACGTGAGAAACAACCATCCCAAGAGACACTAAGGACTCCTCTCAAGTGGTCCAAGGAACTCATTAATAATGTAAATGAAACCAAGGTACAGGGACCTCTGGGTCTATTCTCTAGAATATGTGTGTTGGCGTCGACAGAGGGAGACTTTCCCCTAGTCAAGGCAATGATGTTTACTTGACCAGGAGCATGAGGGATAATAGAAAGGTGTGAAGCAATCTACGGACTGACTCATTGAATTGGGGGGGAGGGGAGGGATGGGAAAAAACTGAATAGGGGCAGGGGGGAGTGGGAGACTCAAAATTCCTTTGTTTAGAGTATGACGGCAGGGCAGAGCAGGCAACAAATGAAACTGACTCAAGGGAGTGGGATCATAGCTGTAATACCGGGAATGTCGCTGCAGATGGGAAATACTTGGAGGAGGTGGAATCTTTTGATACTGATGGGATCCAAGGAAGACACATTACAGAGTAATTCGAACAAAGGTGACCCAATGTGGGAATGCTGCCAAACTGTTTTCTGTGGGGTGGTGTCTAGGGACACCATTGTGGTATGATCTCGTGGATTTTTGGCGAGCCCGAGAGGGTAAATGCTTGATGGTGCTTTCAATTTTAGAGAGTTTGAAAGCACGAAGAAGACTCCAATGGGGGCTCTTTTTCATTGATAGTCTCCTGTGCCTGAAAAAGCATAAAAGTATACATAGGAGAGCTCACCCATCCTGGAGGGGATGAGAGACTTCTTTACCATTGGTAGTCCAATAAAGCCGGAAAAGGTTAAACATATACTAATTGGACGATAATTCAGATACTTTTACAAGCATGAATGAAACCAAGTTTGCTTGACAATATTTTCTTGTTGAGATGGCTGGAAAAGAGCTTAATGACAACCGGTGGTGAGCTTTTTTGCAAAGTGCGGCCCCTCTACCTGAGAAAGCACATAAGTATGCAAAGGGAAATGGTCTTGGCTTGAGTGTGCCAAGGAGTTCCTTTTCATGAAATGGTCTACATGGTCCGCAAAAGGAGGTAAACGAGATGATGTAAACACCCTTTCCCATACTTTAGCGAGCGGGGAAGGAAGCAACTACACTGGGTGATCTTTTCATTGTTTTAAGGAGTCAGAAAAGAGCTTAAACGAAACTCCAATGTGGTCAACCGACTGCGGATGCACGAGCGGTGCCCCATGTTGGGACGGTGGATAGAGGTCCAAAGGTCATCCATGCAGTATAGACGTAGCAGAAAGCTCTCAAACATACCAATACATGCGTGGGATAGATCGCGGCAGAGGCCTACGAGACGGTGCGGTAGATGCACGCAAATTGAGGTGGCTCTCGGACAGAGGTTAGGAGAGTGTGTGTGTGTGTGTTGCAGTGGATGGAATTGACTACATGTGATGTAAGTACAAGTCCAGAGGCATTTATATGCCAAATACATGCAAGAAAAGAAATCGTTTTGTGGACAGTGGTCCATTGGTCCGCGTAAGGTGTGGTGAATGGAAAAGACAACTATGTGTTAAAAATAGAAAATAAAAGCTAAAATTACAGTCCTTAACGGGCGGCGACCCGACGACGCTTCTATGCCAAATACATGGAAGAAAAATAAAGGTGTTTGTGGATGATGGTCCAGATGTTCGCATGTGGTGCGGTGAAGAAGACAATTATAAATGCAAAAACAAAAGTATAGTACAATCCTTAACGGGTGACGGCCCGATCGCTCTCATGAGTTGCGACCGGGAAGTGTGATACGAGTACCGGTCCGCAGACACTCGCATCGTCATGTCATGGGTCGTAAACTGAGGTGACTTGTGGGAAATAGTCCTGAAATTGATTAATTAAACATGAGACGATGGTCTCATAAAGAGATATAAATTTGATCCTGGAGGTGTGAGAGGTGTCTCGAACCGGCTCCGGGTGACTTTGGATTGGCTGCTGATGGTGCTGCCCCTGACTTGTGCTAAACACATTGAAAAACAAGAAAAGAAAATGAAGCGACTCATTGGTGATGTTAAGCATAAAATCTCTTAAGGTAGAGCCTATTGCATGGGTTCTCTAAGAGTTGTCCATCTGAGTCAATAAGGGTGTATGCCCCCTTGCCGAGATGAAGGTCATTGGCAAGGAGGGATGACAGAATTTGGTCTTTTATGGGAAGAACCGATTCCACACTATGGTTTAAAGGGAATGGGATAAGACCAGAGGTGGTCTTACAGATCTCTCCATCACCACGTAAGCGGTGCTGGGGTAGATCAGGTGGATCTTCCACAGACGATATGATGGAAGGGTAACTGGTGCTAGAGACCATGTAAATGGTATTGGTTGTGGTTTTTGTGGCCTTGGCCCCAGCCTTTGTTGGAGGAAGAGGGGCAGGCCTGGAGACGAGAGGAGTCTTTGATGGACCTAGAGGTAGGTGCAACATAATATTAATTGGATGGACATGAGTCAACACATCTTGGGGCCTCAGAGGTAGGATAGGTGGTTTAAGGTACCACACAGGATCTCCTAGTGTGAAATCCTGTAGATTGCAGGTTTCCAAGATAGACTTACACATGATATCGGATGGTAGGAAAAGAAAAAGGGAAAGGAAAAGGAAAATGATCATGTTGATCAGGAATGAACCCCACTGTTTCCCTGGTAACTGAGGTTGAGGTTGCAACTGAGGTTGCGGTGGTGACTGGGGAAACAACGGAAGAGAGAGGTCTGATGGACCGTCGGTGATGGTGGAGATAAGAGGGTCTGTAGAACTGGACATCATGTAAATGGAAATGGTGCTTGAAGAATGAGACAGGGGGTGAACTTCTTCGTCAAGGTGATTTCAGACTCAAGGGAATGTTGATGGAGGTCAGCTAGAGCCATTCAAAATTCGAGCAGGTCTTGGCAATGGTGGGAGTAATGTCCATATAAGCCGCAAAAGGTGCAAGCATGGTTTGTCCTCAATGCCTTGTTTCTGACTAGTGGCACGGTTGGGAGTTCAACCACGGGGATGTTTTTGTTCATATCCATGGTATCCAGATGCGCATAGATTAGTGGAATTTCAAGGCAATTCTAAGTTGGATGGCCCTGTTGTTCACAAACAGCACAAGGTGGGACTTGTCGTGGTTCTGCGGTGGCTTTGGTGTTCTTTCCCCTAGCCCTTTTGGGTCAGGGTGGTGTAGGTGTGGGTGTGGCAGTTGGCTTATGCAGACCGGGTGGGGGGTGAGACTCAACTGCAATAGGTTGCACTGGAGTTAACACAACCTGGGGCATTGCTGGTTGAGCTAGTGGATATAGATACCACACCGGAATCCCCAATGTAAAGTTGGGTAGGCTTAAGGTGGCCATGACTGGCTTGCTCATGACACCAGGTGGGGGAAAGAGGAAGGGAGTTGTATGGACTAGAGATGAGCCCACATAACTCCCAGCTAGTTGCATGTGGGGGTGAGGTTGTGGTTGTAGCTATGCGTAATGCTGCTACTGTGGGTGGTGTTGCGGCTGCTGCTGGTGTTGTGGCTATGGACGATGTTGTGGTTGTGGTTGGGGCTACGGCTGCGGTTGCTATTTGGGTGCAGCGGTGCTTGATGAGACCATGCACAAGTCCGCAGTTTGATTTTGTGTCGGTGGTGGCGACACCAATGGGAAAGGAGCCGTCATGGTGGGATCGGTAAACAACCTAGGGCCCACATTCAATGGTGGAGAGGTTGGTGTGTTTTCAACCATAGTGTTGGTTGTAGGGATGATGTTAGCATGTGCGGTTGCCCCTTGCGGCTTAGTGGTGGTGATGGTAGGGATAACGTTGGTGGGCGCTGTTAACCCTTGAGGATCATGGTAGGTGAGTTGGTCAACCATCACAATCTTCCCTTTGTGTGGGAACATCATGAGGTGGAAGACAATTGACGCGATGGCTCACATGGGGTACATGTAACTCCTTCCGAGGAGGAGTTTGTAGTCCAGTTGAGCATTGACGACTTTGATGTCAATCAAGACTGTCTTCCCGGCTAACGTGATGGGGACATGGGGGAGGATTCCTTAGGCTTTAGTGGGATGTCCATCATAAATTCGCAGAGTCGTGGATGACAGTTGCAGAATTGGTGATCCAAGCTTCTGCCAAACCAAGGTAGACATGACGCACGTGGATGCCCACTCATCCACTATGCATCGGTGCACAACTAAGTTCCGGATGGACATAGGGATTTGGAAGGCAATAGTGGAGGGCATGCACGACTCTCCGTTCTCTATGTCAAACATGATTAACTTGGAGTCGGAGGGGTCTACTACCCCTAGAGCGGCTAGTAAGGATTTCCGTTGCATTGGGCACGTTTTAAGTACCTCAAGAGCGGACATGGCGGTTGGCATTTGGGCTAAGTCATCCACAATGCTATAGCTGACTACAGCTCTAGCTGTGGCATTATTGGAAATTCTGCGTATGGGGGGGTGCGGGAATGGGGGCAACTAGAGAGGTAGGTTGGTTGTCTTAGACGTGGATGCTTCTGATGGGTCAGTAGGTTCGGTAGTAGTACCATACTGATTTCGTCTGGTCTGTAAGTTGACCTCTTCATTGGTCATGGCTAGCAGGTGGTGAACACATGTTTCAGCCATGGGCAGTGCCCCCAGAGCGTTGGGATTGGCCTGGGGAGGGGAAGCGGTTGCCACCAATCCTTGGACTAGTAGTGGGTTTTGAAGCACAATGGGAGGAGGTCCTTGTGGTGCCTGGTTGGGTTGGGCTTGATTGGGAGCATTGGCGGCCTGTTGGGCCTCATTTTGAATGGCTTGCTTAGCGCGAGCCATGAGGGGACACTCAAATGTGTAATGCCCATAAACATCATAGAGTGTACAAGGTTGGTTTGTGTGCAACGGAGTGTTGTGTCTTGGTGCATTCTCTCGTGGGGGGTTTTGGGCTGGCTGGTTAGCCATGACATTATTGGGAGGAGTCCGTTACTGACTGCCTCCCTACGGTTTGTAATTGCCTTGGTTGCGGGGCCGGTTGTTTCTAGCTTGCCCTTGTTGATTGTTGGGGGTAGGCTGGTTGGGACGGTTTTGTTGTGCGAACACTTGTCCCAACGGAGCGGGGGCGGGGGCTTGAACTTGTTGCACTGGTGATGCATAGTATATTTGTGGGGGTGGTGGTGCCACAAATGTGGGCATTTTCCCCACATACTGTTTTGTTGGCCAAGCCATGGCTTGAGCCTGCTGCGGTGGTGCCGGTTGTGCATAAGAGGTTATTGCTTTGGACTGGGATGTCATTCTAGCATAGTTCAGAGCTTGGTTTTGATAAGCAACATTAACAGTGTTGCCTGATTGTGGTGCAATGACAAGTGGTGTCGGTCGAGGCTGTGGTTGTTGGGAGACTAACCCTATGATGTGGTCTGCTACGTGGGATGCCCCCAGTGCATCGCGGCAGGAGGTACTTAGACGAGGAGCGTCTGGAATGACAATATACAAGTATCTCGATTGGGCATATATGAGGTCAAATTGTTGGGCCTTCAGTATGTCCTCTTCTTCAGATTGGGGACGTTCAGATGAGATGTCCTTTGCGATGAGCGGGAGCAAAGTCTTAAGGATCCAATCCAAGAAGATCCTGTCATCAAGTTGGATATTACACAAGCTACGACGCCGCCGCCACTCATGGATATGATTAGTGATGTGAGTGGCAGTGTTTTGGCGACAGGATAACATGATCTTCACCCCCTCGTCATATCTGACAGGGAGTTGGAAATACTGTAGGAACATGAATGCTAGGGAGTTGAAGTCGGGGTACTTGGCTTGTGGCAGCTCAATGTACCATTTGGCCGCGGCACCTGTAAGGGTGTGTTGGAACAACCTCAACCTGATGGAGTCATCTACGATGGTGTTGGATGAGCACCATAGATGGAATGTCATTATATGATTTTGGGGACATTCCTTGGCTTTGGGATGTTTGATGGCAGCTTAGTTGGCATGGGTGGCCAGAAAGCTTGGTGGTGGATGGGGTCATTTGTTAATCTAGCCAAGTTAGGCAAGTTCAGATGAGCGATGAAGGGCAGATTTGACCCCAAGTTGATGTGGGATGGGGCTGCAATGGGGGTGGGGTTTGCAGGTGCATAATGCATCTGCATGGTTGGGGGTGCTTGTGGTGGCACCATGGTGGATGGGCCAATGCCCCCAAGTGTTGTGGGTGGGATGGTATGGGTAGCGGGGGAATTTCCCCCATGTATGGTGGTAGGGGCAATGTGGGTGGTCGGTGCACTGCCCCCCTGTGTGGCAGGGGGAACAATGTGTGTGGAGTGGCCACTACCCCCATGTGTTACCACTATGATAGCTTAGCTAGTCACTATTGGTGGTGGCAATTGGCTAATGAAAGTCTGCATGACTATGCTTGGACCGCTTGCCAAGTTGTGGGTGATAGGTTGTGATGTGGACATGGGTCCACTTGCTAAGGTTAGGCCGGAAAATGAATCCGGGTTTGCATTAGCCATGGGGCTTAACGGTGTGGTGTGGAGGTCTGGTTCAGACTGATATGGGTCTGAATCAGAATCAGAGGCTGTGTGGCCCTCTGACGGTGTGGGATATCGCTGAGAGCGACTTCGAAGGTGCCGATCAAGTGTTCCAAATGGTGGTGGTTCGCCTCTTAGGCGTGAGGAAGATCGTGGAGCATCAATTGTGTTCGCTTTTGTGTATGAAACTGGTGGGTATGAGATTTGGACCTCGGTTTCAATGGCTTCCTATTGGCTAAAGGTGGTCTCTCAGCCACCAAGATTGCCAGAAGACAACGCTTGGCTTGTTCCTCACGGTGCTTCTACTTAATCGGAAGGGGTCATTGCTCGTTTCGCTTGGCAATTCCTCTCAGCGGACAGCTACTTTGGGGTTCCTGTGGTAATCCTCACAATGAGTTTCTGGGAAAAGCCCAAGTACTTCCCATAGTTGAAGCAGTCAGGGACTTATGTCCTCAAAGACTGCAGAATTGATTGAACTTAATGTAAATTTGGTAAATTTTAAGGCTTACTCAGCGTCATGAACTGAGTTGGGTTAATTATTTAGTATGGTGTGTTGGTTTGCTTGTTTGTTCTGGTATTTGGTTTTCAATATGGTTTATGAATTCATGGTAGAGCTCATATCATGGTTTTGTATGCAAACGTAAACATAAATTTGTAAGCAAGTATGGTGATTAACCTTGAAATGTTGGCCTAACTAAATGTCTACCTCTTAGTGATATTCTTCTTCAACCAAGAGAAGGTGCTGGGATCTCAACACAATGGGACTAAGCCCATCCGTAGATCTCAGGTCACCTCTCAAGTGCTAGGTTGGTCAACAAGGAGGACGCTTAGCGCTGTGAGAAGCCCTCATTCTCTACCCCCTCTACCTTCCAGGTCACTTGGTTTTAGTGGTTTGGGAAAAATACCATGGAGTGCCTAGATCTATATGAGCTTACCCTTCGTCGTATCCCAGAATACCTCGGAGGGTGATGACTGGGTAGAGGTGGAAGGGGGCAGCAAGATGGTTATTTTTAAGTTACTTTTAGTTAGACTAGTTGATTTTATTAAGCCTTAATGATTGATTTAGCATATACACATTGTTCATGGAATGATTTGCAGAAAATAAAAACTGGAATTGAAAGCGACCTGTAATGGTGGAAAGAGGTGGCTAGGCTGCACTAACAGTCCTCTAAAATTGAAAATTACTATTAATTAAACTTAAATACAACTTTTTTGTGATAGGTCGCACATTTTTGACCAAATCCAGTGAGGGGGCCGCGATATTTTTCCAGAAATGAGTGAGAGGATCACGCAGAATGAAAAAATAGCCATAACCTGAGCTTCTGGGTTGAAGTTGCACTTGTCTTAGGATTAAGTGTGCCCTGGGCGCACCTGTTGGCCAATTAAGAGCACCCTTGTCTCACCTTTTCCCCCGATAAGAGCGACCTGCTCCAGAAAGGGTTTTTTTGGTGATGCAGGGTCAGATCTGGCCGACAATAACTGGTACTGGGGTTAGTCTAACTCGGCTCGGCCTAGCAGAGGCTTCAGCACTGAATAAAACAAGAAATAAAGCAGATTTAAATAGATCTAACGTAAGATTTATGAAAACTAGGGTAAAATGGGAAAAACTTGAAAATTTGAAATTTTTGGCCCAGGGATCCTATGGGATCGACCTAGAGGAGTCGCCAAAGCTGTAGTGAGAATTTCTCCTTACTACAGGAGTAGGAATGGCTCCCTTGTGCCTACAGGGAACAAGGGTAGGTTCCTACTCTTTGAAAACAGTAAAAAAACGGAATGGAAATGCAAATAAACAGAGAATCGAATTAAATTGAGCTAATCTAAACAAAAATAAGGAAATGGATGCTACTGTAAAGTAGATCTAAGAGCTAATAATAGAAAATAAATGGAGAGATGAAGCCCTTGTGAACCCCTCTGCAGAAAAGGGTTAGGGTTCCGCCTCCTTGAAACCTGTAAACAACCTAAGCTACTACAATGGAAAACCTGCAAACAATGTCAATGAAAACCCTGCAAATAGAAATGAGAGTTAGAAAGCAAAACAAATAAACAACCATGAAAAGAAATTATACCTCACTTAGGTGGAAATGGGCCACCATGCCGTAGCTCATGGGAGCACCTCTCTCTTGGTTGGGAAGTAATGGATTGATGAGATGGAAATGGAGGAGAGGGAGAGTGAGTGGTTTGAGAGTAAAAGGTCTCAAAGCATCCATAGGCAACATAACAATAGGCAAGTGAGGAGTGTTTTGAGAGTGACCCCCCACCCTCTTTTTATAGTTTTTCCAAGGGATTTTAGGGTTTTAAGCCCTTGGTCAAGGCTTTAGCCCCTTCCTCCCTAACTTTAGCCCCTTTTTGAGGGCTTTAGCTCCTAGGGGGCTATTTTGGGCTCATTTTTGGGGTTTTTAGCGCTTTTCTTCATCCTTGGGCTCTTTTGAAGGTGTTGGGGTCAAATGGAAGGTCTTATGGAGTGAAATGAGTGTTGTGAGATGGTGTCCTTGGGTGGTGCAGGCCAGAGAGAGATATGTGGAAGATTTTTGGGTTAACAGAGAGGACATCAAATCAAGAATGAATTGATCTCCTTGAGTCCCAACAGCTTCGAATCCCTGCAACTCTATTTTTCCAAGTTTAAAGCCCTTGTTTTGTAGCTAAAATAGTGTGGAATCGAAAAGAAGGAGGAGCAACTAGTTTTGGCCATACTCTTAAAGCTTGGCCCTGACTATTTAGTGTTTGTTTCGACCTTCCATGCCACCAAGTTGACAGCTCGAGCCTAGAAGATGCTTGAACTTGCAGAGTTCATGGAATCCCTCACACAAGAACAAGATAAACTGGTGATGATGGGCACCATCAAACCTTCCAAAGACCAAGCTCTAGTTGCTGGAGATTCGAGGGTGGATTCAAAAGGAAAGAAGAAAGCTAAGAAGCCACCTAAGCAAAAGAGAGACAAGAACAAGTCTCCAGAGGAGCCCCAAGGCTCCAAGAAAAACTTCCAGAAGAAGAAGAATAAAGGAGAAATGAGCAAATGCGCATACTGCAGTAAGGGAAATCATCTTGAAAGCTCTTGCATGAAGAAGCAAATTGACATGCTGACCCAAATCCTGGAGAAGAATAACATCTCCCTTCCTGATAGCTCAAAGAAGAGGGAAGGAGGATCAAATTCAGAAGACACAGAGAGAGTTCATGCATTGGTTGCTAGCACAACAAGCTCACCTAGTTTCATCATAGATTCTGGAGTTTCAAGACATATGGTTTCGAACAAGGAGGCATTCACCTCTCTTGACATATCGAAAGGTCCATCAATAGTATTGGGAGATGACTCTCTCACCAAACGTTTGGGGAAAGGGAGGATTGATCTTGACCATGGTAAGTTCAGCAATGTATTGTATGTTCCAGGTCTTGCCTCTAACCTCTTGTCAGTGTATCAGATGACCCACACAGGGTCTCCAAAGAAGGTCATATTCTGCCTTGATGAAGTTGAGATCATAGAGATCTCAAGTGGTAAAGTCATTGCAAAAGGAGTTGCAAATCACACTTCGAAGGTATACATGTTTCACATTTTCTACCCTACTCAAACCCCTATGCTCTTATGATTCATGCTAATGAGGAAAGCAAGCTTTGGCATGAAATATCTGGCCATCTTAACTATAAGTATCCTTCTGATCTTAGTGAAAAAGAAATGGTCATAAGGTTACCAAAGATTAAGTTTTCCAAAGGAGTCTGTCAAGGTTGTATCTTAGGAAAACACCCAGAGCATAAATTTGAGAAAGCTAGTCATGAGAGAACCTCTGCACCTCTTGAGTTGATCCACAGTGATGTTGCTAGCCCATTTCCTCATATGTCAATGAGTCAGGCCAAATATGCATTGACATTCATAGATGATTTTTCTAGGTACTGTTGGGTTTACTTCCTGAAACACAAGTTTGAAGTTTTTGGCCTCTTCAAAGTCTTTAAGGCTTTGGTTGAAAACTAGTTTGGGAGGAAACTCAAGATCCTCAGATCTGAAAATGGTGGTGAGTATGTCAAGTCTGAGGTCATTCAATATTGTGCAGATGCAGGTGTTCAGATGCAACATTCAATCCATTACACACCACAACAAAATGGTGTTGCTGAGAGAAAGAACAGATCACTGAAAGAGATGGCAACCTGCATGATGGAGGCTAAGACTTTGCCACCAAATTTTTGGGACGAAGCTATAAACTGTGCATCCTATATCCAGAATAGGGTGCCTCATAAACAACTTGATGGTATGAATCCTTCGAAGCATGGAGTGGGCACAAACCAGATGTGACCCATTTCACGATTTTTGGCTCAAGGGCTTGGGCTAGAATTCCAACAGAAAAGAGGAAGGCTCCGATATCAAGCCATAGGGAAGGTAAAGGTGCAATGGGAGCACTACGGTCCTGAAGAGGCTACATGGGAGCTAGAGGATGCCATGCAATTGGCACATCCATTTTTTTTCAATTCTGCAGAACACAGAGGCGATGCTAGTGTAACATTTTGTCAACTTTGTAAAGCACTAAGGACAATTCTATTGAAGGGGGAGGGGAATGTAACACCCTAGTTTTGACCCCGTTTGCATTAAATGTATATGATGTATATATTGTAATTAATCATGGTATGGAGCTATAGGAAAAATCCCCACCATGGATTATCATTTTATGTTACGGCGATTAAAATCGTTGCCGATGGTATTTTATGCTAGCCAGACATGTTATAATTATGGACACCATGAACATATGCATTTTAATTAAAATACCCACAACCAGCTATGTCAATGCAACAATAATGAGAAGGGGCATGATTTCATAAGGGATAGGGTGGGGGATTCAGTCAACCTATGAGCCTTAGGGTGAGGCCAGGTGTCAATAGGAGAACCTATGAACCCTCAGCTATATTTTGTCCCTCATCCTCAATCATTTATTCTTTCCAGAAGGTGGTTGAGACGATTAATGCTTGGGGCAGTGAAAGGCATCGTATACTGCAGCCTTGGAGAAGATGCAGTTTTGCTTCTGCAAGAAGCAAGCAAGTGATGCGTGCCCATTCTGTCAAAGGAGATTGCATTTGGGTTTTGATCACTCTTCCTCACTCATTCAGGGGGGGATTCAGTTTCGAACCATTTCGTCATTGTTCAGGGACTCTACCATTTTCAAGATCTCGAGACTGCTCATGCATGATGTGTGTGCACCTGTGTTACAGAATCGTGTTTTTATCTGTGATTGTCCGTCCCTGACCCTGTTTTCATGTTGGTTCATTGACTGGTATCGCAGAATGAGTGTCTGCAAGTGTTTTCCTTTGTTGAGCAAGAGAGCATGGGTTCGTGGTTCGTACAATTTGATTTCACTCTCCTGAGTCGTGGAAGGAGTTTCCGTAGTGGGTTTCACTGTATCAGAGTGAGAAAGCCTGTTTTATTGGTCTACATTGTGGTTGTTGAATTTTTGCAACTTGGTTTTGGGTCTGATTGGTATGCAAGATTGAGGAGTGGAAGAGAAGAGGAATGGACTTGTAACCTAGCATAGGAAGGAACCTCATGAAAATATAAGAGTGGCTGGTGGATCCTTACTACAGGCCTTGAAGAGTGCTAGAAGGAAGGCATAGCTTGAAGGAATGTTGAGCAGAGAAAGGGATGCTACGTTGTGTTGGGATGTAGGTAATGTGGATTCGAGGCTAGATATATCTTGTGGAGGTGTCCTTAGCTCTTGAGTGGGCTACTAGTCTAGTAATTTTACCTTTCCACTTCCTGAGCAACCTATAAACCCAAGGGAGATTGGCTTGGCCTTGGGGCCTGTTAACCCAATTGGATCTTGGTTTGGATGAGTCTTGTTTTGCATTGGCCTTGTGTGTAATCCTTGGCTAGACAGTCTGTTAACCCAACTGTGAGAGATTTTTTGGTCTTCGGGCCTGTGAACCCATGTGTTTGATAGGATGGTCGTTAATGCAAGTGTTGGCTTGATAAGCCTGCAACCTATTAACCCAAACTAGGTGTTGGCTTGGCTAGATAGTCTGATAAGTCCAACTAGGTGTTGGATTGGCTATACAGTCTGATAAGTCCAACTAGGTGTTTGCTTGACTGTGTGTTAAAATATCTAGATGTGTGTGGGTATGATGTTCCCTAGTTCCTTGTGGAATCATGCCCATCTTGGGGGTGGCAGTGGTGTTGAGATATTAAAGAACACACTGGTCGATGGTTGGGTGGAACAATGCAGCTACATAGCTAGTTCCTAGACAACTTCATCCTTCAAGATAAGTATTATGGTTATGTTGTTTATGCAATGTATTTTCCAATAAAATTTTTTGTTCATGATTGAATACTTAATGATAATGAAGTGGATGTTTACTTGTGTTTATTTCCTGCATGTTATCTCTGTATTTTACTTAGATGTTTTTATGCAGTTTTGCCTAAATTTATGGAGGATGGAAGCCTGCGATAGAGTCCAAAATGCTTCTGACTTAGCCATTCCACCCTTTGAAACCCACCTATGAAAGGTGGAAGCCGGAAAGCAACAGTTGAACTCGACAGAAAGGTTGACTTTTCGATTTTTGGGATTTGCCTGCAGAAGGCGGGAAGTGAAGAGCAGAAAAACGCAGAAAAGTTCTAAGGAAAAAGTCAATGTTTCGATTTCCGAAGTCCTAGGTTGAAAAGAGGAACTCGAAAGTACGAAAAAAGGTTAAGGCCGAAAGTCGCTCTCTCGATATCCAAGTTCTGCAGTGGAGGCAGAAGGAGGAATACGAGAAGCGGGTGAAAGGAGTTTTATCAAGCAGGATGTTGGATTCCCGACTTCTAGGATCTGCCTCCAGAAGGTGGAAGGCGGAAGATGGAAATCCAAAAAAAGATTAATGTAAAGTTTTGGTCTTCCAATTCCCGAGTTCCATACTGGAGGGCGAAAAGACAGAATGTGGAAGGCAGAAATGAGGATAGACGTTCCGTCGTTTGATAGTTTTTTGACTTCTAAGTTCCGAAGTGCAGAATGTGGAAGGCAGAATGGTGGTTGAAAGACTCCATCAGAAGTTAATGTTCCGATTTTTGAAGTCGGAGGTCGGAGGGTGGAAGTCGGAAGGATGGAGAAAAATAAAGTTGAAAATGTAAGTATCTGGGTTCCGAGTTCTGCAGCGGCAGTGCGGAAGGCCGAAGACAGAAGACCGTTGAAAGTTCCTCCGCACATTGAGTTCCAATTTCCGAGTTCCGAAGGGAGGAAGGAGGAAAGCAAAAGTGCGAAAGTGGAAGGTTGGCAACATGCTTCATCGAAACATTGAAGTTTTGATTTCCGACTTTCGAGGTCGAAAGTACGGAAGTGAAGGTGCGTAAAGGGAAAGGTACGGTTCAGAAGTGGCCATTCGAGATGCATAATGGATAATTGAAGGGCGGAACGACTGGGATAGTGGTTCTAAGCCTGAGATGAAGGATGGAGAATAATTTAACGTACATACCTGGTGTTTATCAGAAGAACACAAAATTTCTTTAAGAATTTTTTTTAAATTATCTGCATTATGGGGTATGGGGACGTGACAGCATGCTCCAAATGCAACTTTGCTTTGCAAATCAGGGATATGATCTCTTTCTTCTTGACATTTGTCCATTCTCAGAGGAACAGGTCAATCCTCATCGATGAAGTGAGAGGTGTCTCGATCCATTGCTCGATTTCGTCCAAGCTAAGATGAGTGATCTCCTAGATTTGCCCCTTGATTTTAGCAAAGTCACCTTCAATTTGTCCCAATTTTAGCTTCGGAGGCATAGCCTCATCAATAGGATCCAACAACGACAAATCCAGAAAACCTAGAAGGGTTTATGAAGCAAACCATAATTAAGATTTGCCTACGGTAAAAACAAGAAAATTTAACTGATGAGAGTCGAAAACTTACCCGTGGACAACTTGGAAACCATAGGATTGGTGAACTCAATGAGACAATCGTAGTAACAAATCTCAAGCGTAGTGAAAATGGTGCATAATTCAGAAATTCACATAATTTAACTACACCAAACCGTAACGGCGAAATAAATCCACACCGTAGATTTCAAGAAAATAGATGGTTGAGATCAAAACGGGAAACCAAAATATGGAGATAAGTGCAACAAAAAAAATCTAGTGGTCGAATATGTGGCTTGCATTGCACTTAATATATCAAATTCTAAGATAAAACATAAAACATTGCACTCACTACTATGGTTATACCCAAACGTTTGCCAATAGTTTAATAGTTTAACGTCTTTATTGTGAGAAGGTAAATTTTACACTCTACTCACCTTAGAGTTTATTATTTTTCTAAATCTTAAATCTTAAAACAAACATGAATATACTCTTTATCTATAAATTCTTATGGACTCGTGTTATTTTATGTTTCTTTTTAATAAAATATATTTTTAAGTTAAATAAAATTTAAAATACTTTAAACGTTTTTTAATATAAAAATGGTTTACCAGGTCATTGATTCTTCTCACTATTTAATCGATTAAGACTTAAGATAAATCTATTTAATTTATATAAAACAGAAAAAAGTGTACGACAGTTATGTAAAGTAAATTATTTATGCATATGCGAGGAGGAGAATGGACATCAATACAACGATAAGGACGAGAATGCACAATAATATATATTATAAAGTGAATTAATGAATACGTGACGAGGATAATGGACACGAATATATTAAGATGCAAGGATGAGGGCGAGAATGTACAATAATATATATTAAGTAGTGAAGTGAACTATTTATGCATATGTGAGGATGAGAATGAAAAACAATATATTAAGGGGTATGTCATAAAAGAGTTTAAACAGTAGTTCAATTTTGTTAGTTTATTTGGTTAAGGAGTGAGTATCGTTCGCAAGGCGATTTGAGTTCAAACTTCTTAGGGGTGATTGGGGGAAGACACCAAAAAATCCAACTATGTTAAGAGTTAGTGTGACCCAAGTTGAGTGCGATCCTCGGGTGATTTTGACGGCTTAGATGCCCCTGAGTTACGACCTCTTATCCAATAGTGGAAATGCAACTTCCCCGAGTTACGAACATTTCTTAACAAAAACAAGTTTAAAGAGTTTTTTAATTTTTAAATGTGTATTTTGGAAAATTAAAGAAACAAAACAAACATAAATACTAATATTTAAAACATTAATATGTGATCACATAAGCATATGAACATAAATCATAGGTGATGGAATTTCATGTAATTTTTTTTTCCATTTAGATAAGTAACATTAAATTAGAGATAATGTGATCGTATAAGTATGTTATCACCCAGTAATTTTCCTATGGTTGTGGTAGGAAGTTACAAGGCTAACCATTTCAAACCAATCTTTAGACTGTAGTCTAGCCTTACAGTCAGAGAGGGCTCTCTCTTTGTCACATAAACATTTAGCTTTAAACAAGCGGTCAGAAGACTAGATTCTGATAGTGACAGGGTGTTTGTAGATTTAAAAAAAAAGGGTGAAACAGATAGACAGTAAATACCACTGGGAAATGGAATCAAGGTCTGAAACATTCAAGGAATTACAACAAATAATAATCAACAATAATCTTCATAATCTGAGGCAAAATAGGCATCAATATTCATCAAAATATTTTTGAAGAGATGGTAGGGGGAAAAGAGAAGAAGCCCTATGTAACAGGAGGCACCTATCTGGGGATGAATCTCCTGAACACACCTTTAGCAGAATAAACAGCAGAGGCTAGTAATTGCAATGGAGCATGGGAGATGAATTACAAAACAATTACTAGAAATACAAAAACAAATGCATAATCTGACGTGAAGAGTGCTTGACAGAGAGCGAATTTTTCACATACAACTAGAGATGCATTAGAATATGATACACATATATGAAATGGTGTTGACAAAGGAAAAGAAGACTGAACATAGGACACTGTGATGAATCTTAGAAAACTCAGAGCACACATTTCATTAAAGCTTCCAAGAACATTACAGAGCTACAAAATCCAAGAGTTGAGGCTTCTGAATGAAAGATTTCAACCCTTTCCTCCTCTTTCGAGGGTACATTTATAGTGTAAGCATGCTCCTGAGACTAACCTCGAATAACAACCTCTGATATGGAGGATGCGCCATGATCAAAAAAATCAAAACATGTAACCATGCTGGGATAGTCATGATGGAAAAAATGGGAAACTGAACACCTGGAAATCACACCTGCCGGCTGAAAATGATGGCTCAGAGCCTCCCTCGACGTTCTGCAACGAATTCCTTCATGCCCACATCTTTACTAGTGAAAACGATTTTTGACCGTAGATCTCATCTTGAAACTCATTCTACACCATCGATCTATGGTTTGCGGGATGCAAAAGTTGGGCTGATGGTCTTTCTAAGGTTCAATTCTGTACTTTTCGCCCCTATGTTTTTTGCACCGTTGATATGTATCAGATCAACTTTCAGCCATTGATTTGGTGGAAAGTAGAACCCATAACTTCAACCTTTCACAACAAAACCACTTGGTATTTTTTATTTTTTATTTCTGCCCTTCTGCGCCTTTCCACACTGCTGATTTGGGTAGAATCTCTTCAAGCCGTTGGATCTGGCGGATATAAAAAACTGGAACTTCAACTTTTACAACCAAATCTCTTAAGGTTTCCGATTTCCGATCTCCTCCCTTACGTTCCTTTCCGCACCGTCGATCTGGGCGGAAGCTTTATTATAGCGGATTTCACCACACTAGGTGAATCACACATTGCATGGCCTTCCCCTGTCCCGCTGCAGACTCATTATCCCCTATGGACTACTTTTTGTCTTTTGATGTGTCCTTGATCATCTCTAAAAACATAAGAAAAGTGATATACGCGGCTTTTACCCCGATAACCGCGTACATACGCGGATATGACCCCTATAGTCGCGTACATTGGGATGTGTGCATAATCCAAATCCTTTTGGAGTTTTCCTTGACTTGGATCCGACTCATATGACTCTTGGCCTTCCATATGCCTTGAGATCGCACAGATTCGACCTTTCAGTATCCCTTTGAAAAGCTATATAAAGAACCCCTTGAGACATGGAAAGCATAAGAGAGAATTGAGAGTAACGAAACTATAGTCCATTGTTGCCAGAACTTATGCTTGAGTCTGCATCCCTTTGTCCCTTGGAGCACTGTTGTGTTCTTCCCAAGCTTGCCTTTTGCTAGTGAGCTTGCTATCTGAGTGATGGAGGATTGAGGTGGTGGAGGCCCAAGTGGGGGATTTAGTTTCTCTGGTTCGCAGACGTGCCGTCAGAGGTTGTATATATCTTGTAATCTCTGATTTATATTAATAGAAATATCTTTTCCTGTCCAGTAATGTGTATTTGATTGAATATTGTATCCATTGGAATATGTCAAATGCTTTTACATTATTGATTATATATGCTAGAATAGATCTAACACCTTGATATATAGTATGCTTGTATTGTTTACTTGTTGTTGAGGAAGTATTCTATCAATTCAAGCTAAAGATTGGAAAGCTCAACGGGGATCTACTTCAACCGTTTAGAATAAGGTATGAGGTTCGATCCTTTAGTGTTAGACATCTTATTTCTATTGCATATTGGGAAAGATTGATTTTTGGAGTCTAGCTGTCTGTTGTGGTACCCCAAGCCATAGGAATTTCTCTCCGTAACAGAATTGGTGACTCCGCTAGGGAGTTCCTAGTAGTTGTCCTTTGGGGGTTGATTTCTTGGCATTCAATGTATTTGAATTGCTCTCTCTCTCTCTTGTTTCTGTGTCGGGTATGGGGGCATGTATTCCTGGTAGAGCCTGATTGGTGTGAAGTTAGTCTCAGCTTGTCTGTTTTCCTTGGATTTGTGCATCTTTTTCTTCCAGTATGCGGGTTTGTCACTTACAGTAGCGTATACATGCGGTTTCCTCTGGGATTTCCGCGTATACACGCGGGTTTACTGCACACAGTCGCGTATACCCTGGTTTTTTACCTTTTGTGGAAGATAGTGGATTGCTGGGTGAATTTTGTTAGCTGCTGAGTCTCCTTTGGCACTGCCTGAGTCTATTAATACCTCTGTTTCTGACTAGAAACAATTTTTTTAGCCTAAATTTTTTCTTTTAGGAAAGTTCTTGTCATGGCATCTTTGATTTTTTGTTTGAGATTAGTGCATTAGAGTCTTTTTGCCTTAGTGCTTTGCTGGAATGCTGTTTATGTGTGCTTACAGAGTCTGGGGTGGGTAGAATCATTCTTTTTCTTTTTGTATCTCTTTATTTTCAAAAAATCCAAAAACATTTGCTTATCATCATGCATTGCATTTTGCATTTTGCATTGTACTTGCACTAGATCTAGATTTGCTTTGGAGTAATAGTTAGGACTTCATATAGGGAAATTTGCATTCAGCATTTGAAGAAGAAATTATGCATTACACGTAGTACGCATACCCTGTCTTCATGGACACAATGCATTTGCATTGATTGTTAAGTGTGCATTTTGCTTTTTGTTGCGTCATAACACCATTAGTTGCACGACCATATCCTATTTTTGAGTAATAAAGCCAACTAAAATCAACGCTAATTAAAATGAATTACACTCTTTTCTTTTCTAGGGTGCACCAACAAGCTTAGGTTTTAGGATCTTGGAATAGTTCATTGTAAGTTAATTCTCCAAGATCACTAAACAACAACAACTAGGTGTCTGTCCAGGGAGTGTGTGAAATCCTTGATATAACCAGCGTTCTCAGGATCCTCCTCTCAAAAGGGAGTTAAGAATGAGGCAGTGTGAGTGGTTGTTGATTGGGATAACCCCTGGTCGGTAACTGTGTAGCACCGACGATATAGCCAGGATTGTATTCGTATCTGGGGGCTCTTTCGAGAGTTTCGGGCTTTGCTACCCTGCCCATATGGTCAATCCCACCTGTGACTGTCTACCTGAGCTTTGATTATATTGAGGTGACCTTAGTGACCTTACCTAGGATATCGAGGGGGTACTTGTAGAGGTTATTCTGCATGTGTCCCGGCTAGGTAGAGGTCGGACAGCACAGTTGCTTTATGCGTTGAAGCTGAGGGCCACTATAATTGGTTACGTACCTCCACTTGTAGTGTATGAGAGTTTCAAGCCTCTCCCAGGCGAGACATACCTGCTGCATTCGGGAGGTCACATATCCTCCCCGTGTTTTGATTGTATTTTGGCTGTAGATTTTCTTAGGAGTGTGCTCTTTGTGTGCTGGTTGGCCTTTGGGATCGTGGTTACTTGAGTATATTTATGCTCTCTTGAGTTTGGGTCCTTTTATTTTTGGCATGCCTGATATCCTATCACCCGTCCTTGGTCCCAGTATAGACACTGGTGTTAGACTTGGGGGCATCACAACCCCTTACTGTGCTCGTTGATTTGGGAATGGTCATATTCCATCCTCTACTTCATTTGTGGAGGCCTTTTATTCCCTTCACTCGGTCTTTACACTAGTGGTCACCCTCATGGGGGGTGGTAGTGGATGCGTGAACGTTGGGTCTACACCTTACTTTCCTTTTTATGTCCCATCGTTCACCGCATTGTTTCCTTTGGGTGCTATTGTCATGATCATTCCTCCCTATATCCTATAGTTTGGATTCTATATTGACCATTTTGGGATGTTTTGGACTAATATGGTTGTCATGTAGGATCCAATTTTTGTACACTCTCTCCGAGGTTTCGACCCGTTCATTCCTATCTCAGGTATCACGTCTACACTGGCATATAGGTTAGGTCCACCACCGTTTGCATTTTGCATGACCTTATGACCATGTCACTATATCCTTAGGTACAAACCCACTCTATTATGTCACGGAACCTTCTTGCTGTAGAAGGAGCAAGTCGACATAAGTCGACTTGAACGAAGACCGACTTAGTCGATCAGCCGACTAAGTCGAGAGACCGACTACGTCGGTCGGCTGAGTAAACACAGTAGTTAGTCTGTTAACTAATATTTGTGTCGGTTCGGTGAACCGACAGGTAGTTATGATTGTAACTGTTTGTAACCTGTATATATTAGGCTGTTGAGCCACACAAGAAAGTAGTTCAGTTCTTGGCTTTGTATGATCTATTGAGAATAATATAATCTATTCATCTTATCTGTTCTTACCTCTTGTCTCTGTGTATACTTCTGTATATTTTATGTATTATTGGTAACCTTATGTGATCTGTGAGATTACAACATTGGTTCCGTTGCCGGTAGTACATAACTGGAATATATGCTCACATATGATACCAGAGCAGGAGATAAAGGACTGGTGGGAGCGAAAAATTGCTAACTATCTACAAAATTACGCAAGAAGGAACAGATTGACAGTCGCAGAAGCAAAAGCCAGATTTTTCACTGAAACTCACGAAAAATTTGTCGAATCCGTGCCACATCTACTGAAGCAGCTTTTGGATGAGAAAACCGGACGAGACTAAAGAAGCACAGTTACTCCAGAAACTGATCCGAGGAGGACGTACAAATCTCTCGGAGTGGTTCGAAAAGATAGCCGACGATTTCTGCGAGGAACAAGCAGTCGAAGACAGGACGTCTGTGGAAACCGTCCAACAGAAATTTTTCACAGAATTTACTGATCAATTCTTGTGTTCCTTACCGGCTTTACTGTTCAAGTTTCTAATAGAGAAAGGAGCAGGGCACGTTGTTGAACCTCGACCTCTATTACGTGAACCACCCTCAAACACTAACTGGGCGGAGAAGCAGAAGTAGTGGGAAAAATTCATTGCTGAAAGGGAGTGGGAATACTTCCTGAGTAAGTAGACACCATCCGGGCTTTCTAAAAAGCGTCGGGTAGGCCATGGGGGGGTAGCTGGTCGTGTGTCGGACCTCAAGCATAGTGGATCCTAGTCGACCAGAGCCGTCGTCGCCAGTAATGCATAATCGACCGAAGAGGAACTGAAGGCATAGTATTGTACTACAGTATGTCAGACATTAAGAGAATCGAAAGGGATGAAAGACAGAGGAAAAGGGAAGCTAGACGAGAAAGGGCCGCAGAGCTGCAGCAAAACCCTAGGGCGACCGACCATGATGAAGTACCACCAAAGTCGGGTCATGACCGACGCAGAGAAGGCGAAGACGAAGAAGAGGCGTCCCCTGAAGATGATGACATGTGGATAGAGCAGCCAGAAGCTCTCCAACTAATTGTTCCCGACGAAGGAGTAACCCTTTCCACAGTAGGTCCGCGTACCAGAATATAAACTATTATTGAAGATGACCTTCGACTAAGAGCTGGCGACATTACACTTTGGAGCCGACTAGGCGATGAACCATACCCGGGTTGACATCTTGTAATACGTCGACCGATCGAAGGTAACTGGGTGACCTTTCAAACGGCACCTTCCTTTCGAAGTATCCACTTGCTCCTGCCGACACATGAAGGAGCACCCCCCCTGCCACACACAACTTCAGAAGATACACAAGAGTCAGACCTGGGCACACAAAGTGACAGTGGGTCATTAAGAAGACAAATTATCAACAATCCGCTCTTCGACGAGAAAGAGTCGACTCCCGACGGAAGCACAAGTTTCGTCGACCAAAACCCCATCGTCACCCCGACAGATTCGGCTGACTCAAAAAACCCACCCCTTACACCTCCACCTCCACCCCCACCTCCGACATCATCAGAGAGTAGTGACAGTGACTCCGACATGGGTCACAGATCTGCTCAGATTCCCCTTTATGAGGGTGACGAAGACCCCAGACGACACTGGTTTGTCTGCGAGTCGATATGGGAGGCTAACAAAGTAACAGAAGAAGATCGTCAGATAGCCCAGTTTGCAGGAGCCCTTCGGAAAAGAGCTCTCACATGGTATATGACATTTACCGAAAGGCAACCTAGAGCAACAAAATCAGAGATAAAGACGCAATTCCTATCATTTTTCAAGACTCCAGACGCTAAACACCTGGCAGCCAAGAAGATGAAGACGACCCAACAGAAGCCAGGAGAAACAGTCCGCGATTACGATAAAAGATGGAAGGATCTATTGAGTCAGTTGGACTATGTCATCGATGAACAATTACTCATTCAATGGTTCCTTGCAGGACTTTCACAGAAAGTTCGCCGACACATCAGTCTGTAGACCTTCAAATCGTACGAAGATGCGTTGACAAAAGCTTTGCAGGTCGAGATGGATGAAGACATACCTGCCTGCCCGACCGACCACCGCTTGGAAGAATAGCTGGAGAATATGCAGAAGTCCTTGAAGGAGCTCACACTTAAGAATCAAGACATCTGGTGTACTAACTGTTCAACAGCCGGACATACAAAAGATAACTGTCGACAACAATTCAGTCGACAAGATGTCCGTTTTGTACAGACAAAGGCGTTTTGCGACATCTGCCAGGAACGAGGAGACCATTCCACCGCCGACTGTCCTTACAATATGAAGAATGGCAAAGCTTCTTGGTGTGCTATATGCGAAACTGCAAATCACAACAAGGTCGACTGCCATCTCAACCTCAAAAATAGACAAAACTACCAGGCCGTCTACCAGACTAATGCTGTAGCACAGAACACAGAGCAGAACAATAATAATAACCAGAATGGGCAACACAATGATGGCCGACGCTACGACCGTCGAAATGACAATCGACGACCAGGGTTTGGAAGAACAGGTCGATTCGTTGGGAGTCGAGAAATACGAAGTCGTCGACCTACTCAATGCTTTATTTGTTACAAAGAAGGGCACAGATGCGCAGACTGTCCATACAAGGACAGGACTGATCTGAAATTTTGTACACATTGTGGGGTAGGCGATCACTCCTTGGAGGATTGCCCTACAATGTTGGAAAAAATTAGTAATAAAAAGAATGTTAATGTCTTGTCTTGTGTCCAGAAGAATGATGTCATAACTACTGAGAATTTGCACATCGTCACTCGACAAGGCACTAAAACCGGGCCTGACAATCCTCAAATTAGTAAGATCACACACACAAATACATACCCTGACCCTTGCAAAGCACAACATACATATCAAGAAGCCACAAACATATTTACAAACCTTGCACAACACGAAGACATTAGTCACAGTCGACATGACTCGACCCAGCATTTAACCCACCTCATTCAAACAGATAAATCTGTCGGTCAGTTCATTGATTTATTGCATCAAATCAAAAGCACTAACCCTGAGAAACAAACTAAGAACATATGTAGCCTAAATCAAAAAGACAAAAATGATGTCGACCCTCTTGTCGACCTGGAAATTGAAGGTTTCCATGTCCGACAAGTGGTGCTTGATTTTGGGTCTCAGGTAAATATAATGACCCGGGATACCTGGGAAAGGATGGGACGACCTCGACTCCATGAGTCAGGCATTTATCTGAAACTAGCCGATCAGGGCCTTATTGAACCCATTGGGGTTTGGAAAAATGTAGACAAAACCATTAAAGGCATATCGACTAAGGTTGATTTCGAAATTATTGACCCAAAGGAAGGATCTAGCTCCTTCCCAGCCCTTGTAGGTCGACCTTGGGGTATAAAGATGAAAGCCTCTATCTCTCTAGATAAAGAACGTATTAAACTTAAAGGAAATGGTCAAAAGGTCATAGTACCTATTAACCCCTCCCAAGGCCAACCCTGGGTTGAACCAATTGATGAGGAAGTCGATATCCGACAACTTTATCAGATCCAAAACAATACTGACTACACAGAACCAAACGCCCAAGGGGAGCTTTACTTAGGTAACCCCGACTCAGTTGGTTACAATTCAGATGCTGAACTCTATGACTGGGAAATGGAAAAATATGAAACACAAGCAAGAGGGTGCTGGACTATCCAAAAAGTACAGAAAAAACCCACCCGACAGTGCTTTCTAGTCTCAATTATCCCCAAGTTTTTTGAGAGAAAAATAAGAGAACACCCTACCCTTACAACCGACCAACGAAACAACCAGGACACAAACAAGGTATAAGGAGAGGGAATCCCCAGTCATGCATATTGAACAAGTGTCTAAAGACTTTGGAGAACATGGCCGACTACAGAGCTTAGTAGAAACCTTCACCGGTCAAGCAGCTAGATGGTGGGATACCCATCAAACAAAACTTCAGACCTGGACTAGTGCTGCAACTTATTTTGTTGAAAGGTTTGGTGGAAAGAAGATCACCCCATAAGCACAGATCCCCATCTTTACTCAAGGCCAGAACCCAGAAGCCCACATCCAAACTTGTGAAAAAGAATGGAGAAGACTAGGACATAAGGATGAGAGAGCCTGGCCACACTTGTTTCCCTCAACCTTAGACGACTTACCTAGTAAATGGTATAAAATGGAGGAAGCAAAAGGTGAAACATTTTTCTGGAATGACCTCAAAGCAAATTTCATCCAAACCTTCAACTTTGTCCCTGAAGATCAACAATTAGTCGAGCCAGCACAACAAATTAAACAGTTCATTCAACCGACTGAAACATTCCCTGAAAAAGATCCTCGACAGGTCAAGCACTGTAATAGTCTTCACATAGGATCAAAAGTCGAGTCGACCCGATTACAATTGGAGAATGAACACACCGAAGGTAAAAGCTTCAGATGGAAAACCAACCATGCTGAAACAACAAAACCAATCCACTCTGTGCTTAGGGTCGCGACTACCGAAAAACGTGACCTCGACCGAATGACTGCAGCCGACTTCCCTGCTACATTTTCACAGTTTCAGGAAGGAAGTCGACCCATAAATGAAGATAAAGCCCTAGAATGGTTAGATGCCAAAGTAAAAACCAAAGAGGTTGACATTTCAAATGATGACCGACCAAAATTAGCTAAGATTGGAGATTATTGGAATGAGCAACAAACTGCTGAAATAGTAACCTTACTTAAAGAATTCCAAGACGTCTTCGCAAGGGACTATAAAGATTTGAAAGGGTTAGTTCAAGAAATGGGAGAGATGAAAATCGACACTAAACCTGATGTCCGACCTGTAAAGAAAAGGCCTTATAAACTAGCCCATAAGTATAAGGAAATAGTTAAAAAGGAGATAGACAACATGTTAGCTGCAGGTATCATCTACCCCATCGACCAGTCGGAATGGGCAAGTCCCATGGTCGTCCAGCCTAAGAAACACGACCCGACCAGACTTAGAATCTGTGTCAACTTTAGGGAACTGAATAAAGTCACACTAACAGACCCCTTTCCCACACCTTATGCTGATGAAATCTTGAATGAAGTGGCAGGCCATGAATGCTACTCATTCACAGATGGCTTTTCAGGGTACAATCAAGTACCTATAGCAAAGGAAGATCAGAAGAAAACCACTTTTGTTTGTGAATTTGGCTCTTTTGCTTATAGGGTTATGCCTTTTGGATTAAAGAATGCACCTGCAGTATTTTCCAGAATAGTTGTAAAAACTTTCCAAGAGTACATCTATAAAACTATGGCAGTCTACTTCGACGACTGGACCATATATTCCACCTTAAAAGATCACTGCACATGGCTCCGACTTATGTTGGAAAGATGTCGGCAGATTCAAATTTCCCTCAACATCAAGAAATGCATCTTTATGACCCCCATAGGGATACTACTAGGACATGTTGTTTGTAAAGATGGTATTAAGGTTGACTTTGCCAAAATTAAAATTATCCTTGACTTGAAGCCTCCAATAAACCCTAAACAGGTTCGGGTATTATTAGGACATACAGGGTACTATAGGAAGTTTATTCGACATTACTCAGATATGACCTACCCCTTAGAAGAACTACTCAAGGATGATATAGAGTTTAAATGGACAGAGGAATGCCAAATCTCCTTCGACAAACTGAAGAGAAAACTGGTCGAATCCCCCATACTCAGATTTCCCAATTGGTCAATCAAATTCCATGTGCATATCGATGCATCAGGAATAGCAATTGGAGCTATCCTGACTCAACCAGGAGACGATGGAATGGACTACCCTATAGTTTACAGCAGTCGAAAACTAAATAAGGCTGAAAGGAACTATTCGACCACCGAAAGGGAAGCCCTAGGAATGGTCTTTGCACTTCAGAAATATCGACACTACCTATTAGCTAACCCCTTCATATTTTACACCGACCATCAAGCTTTGAAATACCTCGTAAACAAACCCCTTCACCATGGTAGAATCTGTTGATGGCTCTTACTGTTCCAAGAATTTGAATTTGAAGTAGTTGTCCGACCAGGGAAGTCAAATGTCGGACCCGACCACCTATCCCGAATAGACACAGGAGAGGAACCGACTGGAATTGACGACGACCTACCCGATGCACATCTATTTCGTATAGAAGCAGTACCAGAAGAACTGGAGGAAATTGCTCAGTTCCTAGAAACAGGTCAAGCACCAGAAGGTCTGAACACTAAAAAGAAGCAAATCCTAGCTATGAAGGCTGCCCCCTACAGCCTCATCAACGGCTTTCTATACAAAATGGGGTTAGACGATGTTCTTAGAAGATGTGTACTTGCCCATGAACGAGAACAAATCATGCACGAAGCAAACTACGGACCAGCAGGAGGACACTTTCAGGCCGACACAACTGCTAAGAAAATTCAACAGTCTGGATTATGGTGGCCGACGCTTCATAAGGATTGTAAAACTTTTGTTAGTCGATGTGACAGATGCAAACGACTTGGTCGACCACTGCCGAGTACAGAAATGCCCCTGATCTCCGTAAACCCTAGTCTTACATTTGAAATTTGGGCTATATACTTCATAGGACCCTGTCCCAGCCTGACAATCAGGTGCAAGGTATATCATCCCTGCAGTAGAATATGTTACTAAATGGGCAGAAGCAAAACATGCCGAGACCTGTTCAAGTGAAGTCGCTGCTAAGTTCATTTATGAAAATATTATTACTCGATTTGGATGTCCACTCACTCTGATCAGCGACCAAGGATCACACTTTGTTAACAAAACTATCAAAAATCTAACCGACAAGTTTCACATCGACCACCGACGTAGTACAGCATACCACCCTCAGTCGAATGGTGCAATTGAAGCTTTCAATAAAACACTGACAAAAGGACTGACTAAAATATGCAGTGCTGACAAAGATGACTGGGATGAGAATATTCCTGCAGTGTTATGGGCATACAGGACAGCCTACAAACGGTCGACTGATCAAACCCCATTTCGACTGGTATATGGACAAGAAGCAGTCGTACCCCTGCACTTCAGAAAACAGGCACCTATCATTGCATAGATACTCCATGTCGACGTCGAATAGGCCAGGAAATATCGGCTACTTCAACTTAATAAATTGGAAGAACATAGACTTATGGCCATCCAGCACCAAGAAATACAAAAACAACAGCAGAAAGCTTGGCACGACCGTAATATCAGAAACAAAAATCTGTCAGTCGGTGACCTTGCTCTACTGTGTAACAGTCGAGTCAAAGGCAAGCCTAAGAAACTTCACACAGAATGGATGGGACCTTATGTTGTCGAAGAAATACATCCCAATGGGTCGGTCCGACTAAAAACATTGCAGGGCCTGGTATTTCGGAAGCTTGTTAATGGAGCCCGACTTAAACGATACAAACATTGAAAAAAATAAAAATAAAAAAAAATCATATAACGGTCTTAACTGACCCCAAAAACCTATAAAAAGATACAAAATACCAAAAATAAAAAACCGTACACTCAGAAACCACCATCATGACAGCCACTCACCCATTCGACAACCGACTTCATTTCCATCGACCATCTTCATCGACCGTTCTCACCATCGACACCGACCGCCGACCTGGAGCGTCCCATCCCGCATTAATGGCCTCGAGCCCCGCCCCAGATTCACGAAATCGCACTCGAGTGTTGCAGTTGGCCTGTCAAGTCCACCATTAATTCACTCAGTTCGACACTCCACCCCACCCGCACCTATAAATAATGGACACCCCACAGTTCATTTACCACACCACGCACCCACTGAGCATTCGAACTTCTAGACGACTGAAATTTGTGAACCTTGTAAGAATTCTGACCAGTCTGTTCAGACCGAAACCATGGCACCCAAACGCACCAGAGCTTCGACTAAGGCTCAAGAACTTCAGGCAGTAGACTCACCCTTACTCCAGCGACTAAAGCGAATCCAAAACGCCAAAGTCCAGGAGGGTCCGTTTCAAAAGCTATGGACGAATATTCAAGAATGGGCGTTTGAAGACCGACGGATGACCCAGGAGGCTGAGAAAGTTAGGCGTAGCACCATATATGCCTATGAAAACGCACCTCTCATGGCCAGCTTCACAGGTACAAAGGAAGCCGCGGTCAAATTCATCATCAGTCGTTACCACAACGGCATATTTTACTTTGACCGACCAGTCGACATCAACGGAGATGTTATCTCCCGAATTACTGGCCTGTCAAACCAGGGTGACCCGGTCCCCATTGGGATCAAGGAAGGGCTAGTCGAGCACTTTACAGGTTCGACGTCGGGTAAGAACTCCAAGGGCCTAATGATCAGTCAGATCGAGGCATGAACACCACAGATTGTGGCAAAAATCATCGCCATTACTCTCACTTTGGCTGGTTGCAGCAGTGACCTCAAGCTGGAAATGCTAGACGCCGTCGACGAAATTACAACCAACGGCCGCATCTTCAGATGGGCAGATTGCCTCGCAGACTTGGTCAAAACCATATGCGAGCGCTGTCAGGAAACAGGAGGTATTATCAAATTCCCCTCCTTAATTATTTGGATTGCTATGTATTATATCTTCCCGGAAGGAAGTCCCGTCTTCCGAGAGCCGACTAGGTTTGAGATGCACAGGTTCAAACCCTTTTCCCAAAAAGGAACTGTGCATGAATTGAACCAGGGCAAGGTATTTCTGGAAAACTGGTTCCAGCAGCTGAAGCTGCGCACGACAAGGTGGAGGGTGCCCCAGAACATCCGACGACACCTCCCAGCCGACTCACACATCCAACTGGAGCTCGAACATACATCAGTATGGTCGTCAAACACTCAGGATTCAAACGCCAGGGACCTCGACTACTGTCCCACAGTCGAGCAGATCTTTCGGGAGCTGTCTAGGCAGACAAAAACCAAAATTCAAATTCCGGAGGCTGCAAAACAGGTCGACTTCTCTATAGTCGAACCTCTGACCGACCAGGAGAAGGAGGAAGATTACGAGTTGCACCTGTATATCAGCACGTTTGTAACACAGGATACTCCGACTGGCACTCCTGGTCGAGTGCACTTAATAGTAAAGCATCCGACTGCACTAGTAGTGGACCCTCCGACCGAGCAACACCAGACACCACCACCAGCACAACAACCAGTACAACAAACAGTTCCCCCGGCTACTCAGACGGTCGACCCCGCTCAGACCCCGACATGAGAAGTCGAGGAAGAGAACCCTGAATATGCTGTGTCTCGGAGCATTCTCAAGAAACTGGCGAAGGAGATAGCTATTGCCAGAAGAAATATCAAACTGCAGAAACGTCAGCAAGGCAAAGGTAAGCGTAAGCTTGTCCTTGCTGACTCCACCGACGACGACGACGAACTGGCAGCCTCAGCACTCGATATTGTCGAGGATGCCCGCGCAAATAAGGTAACTGTTGAAACCCAGTTTCAACGTTTTGTCAAAGCAGGAGCACCCGAAGGTCGGCCAAAGAAGGCCAAAACAACACCACTGTCCGAGGATGTGGTCAACCTGGTGACGACTCCTCCCCGTCCATCTCCGACTAAAATAGTCGAGGAGCAAGCACCAGTGCAGCAGGCCGACGTTTCCCCCGAAGACTTTGCAAGAGTTATCCCTGAAGCACTCAGAGCCAGGGCAAGCTCGGACCAGGAGCTTAGGGCCTTCTTTGCAACACTGCCTGCACTGTTCAAAACAACGCAGACAATCAAGACAACAACTCCTCTAAAATCAAGCGAAAAGACCTACGCACGCCAAACAACAGTGTTTACAAGGGTCCATGACGGTGGTGACATCGCAGGTCATGAACAAACCTTCATCGACTACCAGCTCCCACCGGAAGAAGACGTTATATCTTCCGACCACAGTCCCCAACACAATCCTCCATCACCACTAGGATCAGGACACCATCCCTCCCCACCTTCACCACCATCATCTCCACCTCCCCCTCCACCGCCTGATTCACAGCCGAGACCACCATCTTCATCACAGCCGGAGGTGGACATACCACCTCCCCAAACACAAAAACCCCCGACCACTGAACCAACTCCTCCGACGCAAACCCCTTCCACCTCTGATCCACCTTCCACTTCTGCAGGTCCTCCCGACAAACCAACAGAGCCAGCAAAGGAGCCCATAGAACCTCTTCCTAGATCCGATCAGCTAAGGATTAGCTTGCGGGATGTCAGCTCGTTGACCGACTCAGAGGTTGGCCAGCTACTCAACACCTTAGCAAAAGAGTCGAAGAGAAGGATGACCCGACTGAGGCAACAGCTCAAGAATAAGGAGACAGAAGAAGTCGAGTTTCTCGACAAATGCAGGTCTCTTGTACAGACTGTTACCCCAAGACCTGTCGAAGCTACTACCGACCGACTGCTAGAATGAGCATATCAGCTGTTTGAAGGGTTGATGTCGACCATACAGACCCACCTCCAAGATACTAAGGCCGAGCAAAAAGAAGAAACTGCCCGACTACTCCTGACTCAGCACACAGCATTCTCGGAGGCTCACAAACTTCTACAAGACCACATGGAGGAATCCATTGTAACTGAGGAAGTACTCCGAGATTGGCCTACTCATTATGGGCAGGTCTATACTCAGACACGGAAGACCAGACAAGGCATTCAGGCCTTGGAAAGAAGGAAGTCGACTGAGACAGAACTGAGGCAGACAATCGAGGAAA
>LPNX010228593.1:335-51163 GCA_001517045.1 Pseudotsuga menziesii | reverse complement strand
ACTTGAACGAAGACCGACTTAGTCGATCAGCCGACTAAGTCGAGAGACCGACTACGTCGGTCGGCTGAGTAAACACAGTAGTTAGTCTGTTAACTAATATTCATGTCGGTTCGGTGAACCGACAGGTAGTTATGATTGTAACTGTTTGTAACCTGTATATATTAGGCTGTTGAGCCACACAAGAAAGTAGTTCAGTTCTTGGCTTTGTATGATCTATTGAGAATAATATAATCTGTTCATCTTATCTGTTCTTACCTCTTGTCTCTGTGTATACTTCTGTATATTTTATGTATTATTGGTAACCTTATGTGATCTGTGAGATTACAACACTTGCTGCTCTAGAAGTGGCATGATATGAGTGGTAGAGCCTCACCTTACATGGGTACCCTAGTTAGCGTCTTATTTGCATTTGGTGCCCATGCCGATGTTTTTCCCTTTAGGGTGTGGGATTCCATTGTATAGTATTGCCATGACATTTCGCAAGAGCCTCATACTCCTCTTGATCTTATGCTGGCCATGATCCCCCGGACTCCCTTGTATCAAGTTGTGGATGCATTATCATGAGTTTTGCCTGTCTTATTGAGCTTTATGCCGGCTTCCCTGACATTGCGTTTCATCCATATAGCCCGATCTTGTCTCATGTCTAGCCATGTAGAGCCTTTCTTTATATCCTTCACAGCTTGATTCCCTTTTACCGGGAGGGGATTTTCCCCCGAGTGTCGATATCCTACACATGTATCCTTGCATTGAGCATAGGTATGTTCCACTGCTTGGAACTAGTTTGTTTGCCCTAAATGACACTCGTCTCCTCCTAGTTTGTAACTATAAAGCTAGTTTATTCTTTTTTCAAGCTTTTCAAATAATTGAAAAAGTCCAAAAAAAAAATCAAAAAACCAAAAAGCCGGACAAGAAAATATATTATCTTTGGCAACTGTCGAGTTGTGTCGCCTTCAAACAGAGCATTGTATATCACATCCATTGGTTGGGTTATAGTTTGAATTTAGGAGCTGTACTCGTTTATCTAAGTTTATCTCCACCGACTGGTTATGCTTCCAGTCCCCATGGAGCCTCTATTGATGTCTCCTGCGTCATAGAGATGTCCTAGTTTGTATATCGAGTCTATGCTGCCTTCATTCAGTCACCATATGCTGTTATTCTCTTGTTCAAAGGAAGTTGAAACCCGAGTCGGCCATTCCTCAGTTATCTTGACTTTGCATGTCGGCCATTCTCGGTATAGTTACTGGTTCGTGCACCTTATGATCAAGTCCTTCCACATTATACAGCTTTGCTGAGTACCTCGTGTTGGATGATGGGGGATGCCCTAATGCCCTCCTTCCAGCGGATTTCATCCCATCGACTTCAGATCATTTATTCTGAGATTGGAGTCTAGAGTCATTTTGAGTGCCTTGAGACTTGCAGTCATCAGTGGCAGGTTCTCTCGCCATCGATAGTTTTGGGAATACATCAATGTCCCCTAATCGATGGATTCTCTCAAGTGTTCGATCTCAACACATTTATTCACACTTGTTGGTTTGCACTCTAGTACCTTGAATCCCATTTTCATTATCGGTGGGTGATCTCGCGTCTGTTAACGGTATACATCAATGACCGGTAATCAGAAGATGGACTACTATGTTCGACCTCGACACCTCTATTCGCATAGTAGGACATGTACTCGTAGTGGTGTGTGTAGAAGACCTTCCAGATTGGTGGCATCCATTATATGCTCCCTCCTTGATCGTGCCAGTATTCATGAGATTTCAGCTCTCGTGATTTGTTCCAGTATATGTCAGACATTTCCAGCCACTATGGAGATCTTGATCTATTGTATATATTCAGCCTTTGTGGAGATCATGGCCCTTTGTATATCCTCATCATGGAGATTCTGATCTATGTATATTGCACATGGCGATGACCACATATGTGTTATCATATTTCATGCCTATTCATGGCCATTGTACTCTTATGTATCCGGGACCGCTATATGTATTTGCAGTTATATGCAGAGTTGTATTATGGTATTATGCTGATTGGGTGGCTGGTCTTCCATTTGGGTACCTTCATCAATCCACTTCTGGGATGGACTTATAATGTATTTCGGCCATCGTATAACCCCTCTGATCTCATACATTAGGGAGCATCTGTTATAGCGGATTTCACCACACTAGGTGAATCACACATTGTATGGCCTTCCCCTGTCTCGCTGTAGACTCATTAGCCCCTATGGACTACTTTTTGTCTTTTGATGTGTCCTTGATCATCCCTAAAAACATAATAAAAGTGATATACATGGCTTTTACCCCGATAACCGCGTACATACGCAGATATGACCCCTATAGTTGCGTACTCGGGATGTGTGCATAATCCAAATCCTTTTGGAGTTTTCCTTGACTTGGATCTGACTCATATGACTCCTGGCCTTCCATATGCCTTGAGATCGCACGGATTCGACCTTTTAGTATCCCTTTGAAAAGCTATATAAGGAACCCCTTGAGACATTGAAAGCATAAGAGAGAATTGAGAGTAACGAAACTATAGTCCATTGTCGCCAGAAATTATGCTTGAATCTGCATCCCTTTGTCCCTTGGAGCACTGTTGTGTTCTTCCCAAGCTTTCCTTTTGCTAGTGAGCTTGCTATTTGAGTGATGGACGATTGAGGTGGTGGAGGCCCAAGTGGGGGATTCAGTTTCTCCGGTTCGCAGATGTGACGTCAGAGGTTGTATCTATCTTGTAATCTCTGATTTATATTAATAGAAATATCTTTTCCTGTCCAGTAATGTGTATTTGATTGAATATTGTATCCATTGGAATATGTCAAATGCTTTTACATTATTGATTATATATGCTAGAATAGATCTAACACCTTGATATATAGTATGCTTGTATTGTTTACTTGTTGTTGAGGAAGTATTCTATCAATTCAAGCTAAATATTGGAAAGCTCAACGGGGATCTACTTCAACCGTCCGGAATAAGGTACGAGGTTCGATTCTTTAGTGTTAGACATATTATTTCTATTGCATATTGGGAAAGATTGATTTCTGGAGTCTAGTTGTCTGTTGTGGTACTCCAAGCCATAGGAATTTCTCTTCGTAACAAGATTTTTGGACCGTTGGATATGGCAGAATGCAGAAAGCAGAAAATCAACTTTTTCAGGATCAAATTCTTAAGATTTCTGATTTCTGATTTCTACCCTTTTGCGCCTTTCTGCACCATCGATCTGAGCAGAACATTTCTAGGCCATTGGATCTAAAAAAAAGCGAAACTTTGATCATGGAAAGAGGAAGTCGGAACTTCAACTTTTTATACTTGGAAATATTGTGTTTCTGATTTTTGATTTCCACCTTTCTCCTTCTTTCTGCACTGTTGATCTGGGAAGAAGCTTTTTGAGCTGTCTGATCCTAGATTGCGGAAGTCAAAAATTGGGACTTGAAATTTTTAATGACCGAAGTTGACTTTTCCACTTCCAGAATTTCGTTCCTGATTTTTCTTAGGCGGAAATGACTTTTGGCCCTTTGATATCTTTTGCGGATTGAATCTACACTGCCCATTCTTGCCTAGAAACTTTCCTTGATCGGATTTTTCATAGTTAGCTACATTTCCAGGTCATTCCAAAGGATTTATTACTATTTTGACATACATGCTTAGGAATAAGCCTCCCCAGCAACATAAAACCTTTTCTTGCATACCTTTAGGCCATAAGATATGAAATGTTTTTTCCCTCATTTTTCACTGGTCCATACCTTTGAAGGAGAATTAGTGCAGATGCCTTAGGTAGCAAATTTCAAAATTTAGCACAAGTGCTAACATCGGCTCCAAATCAGGGATGTTATCCTCGTTATGAGGTAGCAAAGAACCGTGTAGCCTAGATGTCTGATCCATCTACTTCTCCCGAAAAAAAAGAAAACTAAATGATATCCCCCACTGAAGACCTTAATTCCTTCACCTCAGGATTAAGTTTAACAAGGGGCTAACCACACACTCAATGTTAAGAGAAAATGATATATACAATGGTATGAAACTGGAATCTACTTTATAGGAAGTAATTTTTGATGATCCTCCCATTCACAGTAGCTCCCACTAATCGGCCGCCCTCCATCTCGTCCAATACATAGGCATTCTTTCCTATGAAGGCAACACTTTTATATGGGGCCTTCCATAGGTGATCAAACTTTCCATGCTTCCCCTTGTCCTCATGTGGTGTGTCACATGCCCCAATTTTGTAAAATAATGTTATCTTATTTTGATATTATTCCCAAACATTATGTTAAATTTAATGTTAAGTGGAAACTGATGACTTAGCAGAGACAAGGATGTGGAATGTAATTCTGAATATTTAATTTTTAAATAAATAAAAGTGGAGACAACAACTTGGGAGAGCTGTTAAAAAGAGTGTTACTGGTCAAGTGGTGGAAGGAACTAGGTGGAGAGAAAAAAGACAAGTGGCAGCATCCTCAAACACTTCCTATGTTGCAGGTGGCAACTTCGCTATATTTGGGGTCATGATCCCCCAAGAAAGTGGGATCAGAGCAGGTGGCTCAATTAATGTCAACTAATCCAAAAAGACATAGGAAATCTTATTAAAAGTGCCCAATGTAGAGAGCTGAGGCTTCTCATTCCAGGAGAAGAATCATTCAGGTGAACACACTTCAAGGAATTCATTAGGAAAGGGAAATTGGAAGGAAGGTGTTTGAGGGGTAAACTACAAGAAGTTGATCTAGTAAAAATTTGCAGCTGAAAGATCTTACTGCAGTATGCAGAGTTGGTATTGAGTCTTAGGACTGGTACTTTGTTGATTGCTCCACCTAGTTCTAGCCAAGCAGACCATAATAGGCTCGGGGGTCTTGAGAAGTCACTGTTTGAGCGCTCTCCAGGAGTTTGTAGGGAGGAATGGCCTCCCATTGCTGTTGTCGTCCAGATTTAAAAGCAGGTTCCACTATCTTTTAATTTATGTATTATAGTTTATCTCTGTGTATGATCAATTATTGAATGATGTTAAGTTATGTTGTGTTGAAATCTTTTAGTTATTCTAGACTGAATCTGTACTGTGATGAAGATAAATCCTACCTGTGTTTTTCCCCATCTGGAGTAAACCAAATCGTACTCTAGCACAGGTAGTTTGTTTAAGTAAATGAAGTATAATAGGAATATGAATGAATCGAATAATTGTGTTTTCAGAGTAATGAAATGTTATTTCTCAGTAGATAGTTGTTTTCTAGAAAGTTTATTAAATTGTTTTGCAGACATGTCATTATAAATAGGCTGTGTAAATAGCATGTTAATACAAAATATTACTCATATTACTGATTAGCATTAGTAGGTAAATTTTATCAATTATTTTCTACACAGTCTTTATTTACATAAACTGTACTTTTACTTGGAAATAGAAGAATTAGTCTTATCAATTGGAAGTTAATAGTTTATGTTAAGAATAGATATAAACATAGTACTGATAGCTTTTTCCTTTAGTAACAACTAATCTTCCTGTATCTATTTGAACTATAGTTAAATAATATGATAAAGGTTACAGTAGTCCTTACTGAGCTTTAAATAGCTAAAGGACAGTAGTAACTTAGGGTTTTAAGTTAATACTATAAACTATTTTTATACTGTGTAAATATAAAGAACACTGATAAGTATGGAGGTTCTTTTAACTTTGTGTTCTAAGTAATCCATAGTTACAAACTGAATTAAATTAGCACAAATATTATAGACTGCTTTCAGTCGTAACCACTATACAAATAAGAACCAACATAAAATTAATAATGTATGTTATTCTTAAATATTAGTATTATAAATATAAATAATGTTATTATTATCCTTAAACTGTGACATTTATAGATAACTAATTTATAAAAATAAATTAAGAAAAACTGTATTACAGGAATAACAAAATTACAAATAATAACATAGGAAACAATATCCTATTTAAGTTAAAGGGAAGTAAACCCCAGCTCATGTTCTGAGCATAAATTATCAATATTAGAATATAAATTATAAATATTTTAGTACTTTAGTAACCTAGGTTTTACTTAGGTTAATTTCTTTTAAAACTATTGACTAAAAATTGTTATATAACAAAGATAAACCACATTATTGACTAACAAGTGCAATTGCATTTACAAAAGAAGCAGAGTCTATTAATAACATCATACATTTAAATGTCGGGGTTCAAACCCTTAAACTAATACATTACTAATACAGACATAATAACCATTTCTCGTATCAATTTTGTAATCATCTGAAATAGTCAAATAATCCACTCTCAGTCCTTTAAGGACAGATAGAATAAAATAGAGAAAACAACATAATTATTAACATAAGAGTAAAATAAAACAAACAAGGGTTTTACCGGTCAAACCCTAACCTGTGAATTTCATCAAATAATAAAGATTTACATCATGGGTGTGAGTACAAGCCTTCAAAATTATATATATAAAAACCTGATAAAATCCTCAACTGAGTTGAACTTCATTAATATTCAAAAAGGGTATAAACCCTAAATTATACAGAGTACATCATAAACGGCTAACAACCAAAACAAGTTGCAGCAAAGCTACCTTTGCAAAATGTACAACCAAAACTGACTGTGAAGCCAAACTTCGACCAAAAACACTACACTCACAAAGTGCATCCACCCTATCAAGGGTTTAATTTTAAACATGCTTATAAACAACCTGTAAACAGTAAAAGCACAATATAACTCGTGGCAAGACGAGAATGGGTATTCAAACCCTGGGTGAGTCCAACGACCACCCCAACTGCATTTAAGGAGAGAACCCATCTTTCAGACCACGAGGCTTACCCGAGTTTGAGCCTTGAGCCACAGCCATTACAAAGGCTGTCTTCCTACCCTTGTACAGGATTCACTTCAATGAGTACCTACAATAATGGTAAACCCTATCAGTAAATCATCTTACGTGCTAAAAGCTTGAAAGCATTTCTTTATTGAAACTTTCTGTTTATGAAAGAAAAGTTTTTATAATATTTACCTGTTACTGGGAGTATGGAAAACCGTTTTGTGAGCACTGTCACCTATAAACGGTATAGTGGGGAGCCTATCAACTCACAAAACCTCACACAGTAGCAAGATATGAAGAGCCGAGAAGGAAAACTGAAGAAATCACCAAACTACACGGACCTTGGGGAGAAGGTTTCACAGGAAGCGAAATGAAGCTAGGAAGAAGAATAACTCTACGATTGGCAGAGAAAGAACCAGCAATCAAAACCATTTGCTGGAGAACGGAGGTAGCACAGAGTCAAGGTATAAAGCGATGGTGACCAGGAGAACAATGACCGCCATGGGAGACAAGTCCAAGCAGCCCTGGAGCCAGTGTAAACTACAGAACAATAATGCTTTAGGTTAGGTTTCCAGTGTGTTATATAATTTCTAGGCATGGACAGGAATCAACCACGTCACCACAAATTTATCCATGCAGCGAGGGTCGTGTCCTATAGTTCCTGCATGGAGACATTTTTATCATTTGTTTGTTCATTGCAGTGTGGGTTAAACTTTAATAACCACCCAATAATTTATAATCAATTTACTAATCAACAGCACCGTGTAATATGTTAACCTAATCACCAGTTTATTATCGTGGAGAGTTTACGTTGACCAAGCATGGTGTCACGTATAACCATAAACATAAGCCCAACGTGGATTAAGCCAAAACCCTTGCTACAATGACATTATATTGTTTTATAATAAACATCACCATAACGAGTTAAGCGGTGGCATAACCATATTCTAACATTGTTTATTTAAGATAGAAAACATATGGTATATGTTATGTTTTTAGATTAGGACATAGTTAAGTCTTTAGTATAGTTTTACAAGAGTGCATGTTAACTAATAGAAGATTGTGGCGACTCTAGTAGAAAAGCATTAAGACCCTTGACTTGTTCCTTGAAAACTTTGTACATGATGAAGGTTGAGATTTGAGTGCTTGATAAGTTAACCATTGATATACCACTCATTTTTATAGCTGAGGCATAGTAAACCCTTTTGCTTTAGGAATATTATAAGTCTAACATTTATATATAGTATCTTATAATAATGCCAAGAAGTTAAGGCTAGAATTGAATACGTGACAATAACAAACTTTTGTAGATTGAATGCTCATCAAACAAGTCAATTAAGCATATCTAAGAAATATAAATGAATTGATAAATCACACAGCTTCGAAACTGTGAAGTAGTACAAGGTAAAGATAAGAGTGTTATCACAAAATCCTGTCACATATTTTATGCGACATTACTTTATAAATCCTTGGGAGTATACTCAACTCAGCTTACTGCTCATGCAAAGTGTCTAGTGGACAGTAAGATATTTACAGGGTTAAACTTGGGAATAAACTATTAGTAACCTTAAGCTCTTGTACAAGGCTATTTTTTGTCATAGTTTCTACACTCAAAGGTTCTTGGTGTTTATAAGAGAATAGGCTATAAGTACCCTATCAGAATAATTTAAGGGACAATAAATATACAGGTAAGACAAGATATTATTGCAAAAATATTGTCAAGAAAACAATGTTTATGAGTATTACAAACTACTTAGACTAAAAAAAGAAATACTCATATCCGAGATTCTAGTGTTAGAGTCGCAAATATGCTGTACTGTCATTACACTTTTTCTAACTTTGTTTATTTGGACAACTGATGAAAATCAAATGATTTTACCTTACAGGAGTTGTCTAGTGTTTAGCAGCTTATTGTTCTAAGCTTTTTAATTTGCAAAAAAAATACTGCTGACACTAATAGATCTTTTAAAAATATATACTCGATCGATCATACTTGTAAAAAACTGTAAGAAACAGTAATCATCTGCGGTAGCACGAAGGCTAAGTAAGCCCCGGATTTAAAATTAGATTCCACCTACTGACATAAAAGAGCTAATTAGTAAACTGAAGCAAATAACATACAAAAATATTTTAATCTTGCTACGAAAAATAAACTGTTAACATATTTTAGAAACCAAATTACTTAACTGTTTCTTTATGCCAACTGTTAGCTATTGGTAGAACCACAGGTTATAACATTTATTGTTTACTCGAAAATTTTAAATTTTTGTGAAAATTCGAGGTTGTGACATGTGGTATCAGAGCACAAGGTTCAAACACTAGGCCTTGATGCAGCCCGACTAGATTTCATAAAACAGTAAATTAAATTATTATGCTAACGTATTTTTTTTTTTTTATGTTATTCAACAGAGAATTGTCTTTTTCTGAAGTTTAACAAGCATGTATGGAAAGGATGGGAGAGTATGCACAGGAGGAGTCTCCAGCTACAGAAACAAGTAATTTACCCAGAGATCCTATACCAGGGGATGTAACTAGAAATTCCTCAGAACTGTTACAGATTGTAACAGATTTGAAAACTGAAATGGAGTCTGTAAAGAAAGAGAATGAAAGGATTCTGAGGGCTCAAGAAGAGCTGAATCAGATCCTAATGGAAAAGTTTCAAACCGAAGGAAGGGGTAGAGGGTTAGAATTAGAAGATGCTAGTCATCCAAGAAAATCTAAAAAGATGAAGCATACAAAAACTGAAAGTAGTTCATCGTCAGAAGTGTTTGGTGAACGACAAAGTTACTATACTACTAGTGATAGTAGTGATGATGATCTGTACGTTAAGAAGAGGAAGTATAAACCTTATGAGGAAATCTCAGGGGAATTCAAAAAGATAAAACCACCAACCTTTAATGGAGAGACTGAGAATGGGGAGGAAGCTGAGTCCTGGTTGTTCGGGATGAAGAAGTACTTCCAAATATATAATTATTCTAACCAGTTAAAGGCTAGGATGGCTATATATAACCTATCAGGAAAGGCTGATATTTGGTGGCAGGACTTGAAGAGAGTTAAGGGTATAAAAGAGAAGGAATTTAACTAGAGTACCTTTAAGCGGTATTTTAAAAAGAAATTTCTATCTGAGCAGTATTACGAGGAAAGAGCTAAGGAGTTTTATGAACTAAAGTTAGGTTCACTGACAATGAAGGATCTAAACAACAAATTCTTAAGTCTACTTAGGTATGTACCCTACCTAGTGGATGAGAAACCAAAAGTACATCGATTCCTTAGCTGTTTACCATATCATATTAAAGATAGAATTGAATATGATAACCCAAAGACCCTGGAGGAAGTTATGAGGAAGGCTAACTTTTTTTTTGAGCAGAATCAAAAGAAAGAAAGTTTGGCCAACTGGAAGGATAAGAAAAATAATAATCAGTTCGAATTTAAGAAGAGGGATTTTGTGCCTAACAAAAATTTTAAGAATAATAAGGCCAAAAACTATTCTAACAACAAGAATTTCCAGGGAAATAGGAATAGTACACCTAATAATCAGAACAATTTTATGGGTAAGGAAACTGCAAATAATCATGGAAATTTTACCAAGAGTTTTGAGCGTAAAGAGCCTGTCAAGTGCTGGGAATGTAATGGCCCACACTATGCTTCAGTTTGTCCAAATTGGAAGAAGACTGTTAACAACATTCGTACCGTATAGGAGGAGATGAATGTTGGGGAACTAGCAAGGAACATGCCCAGAATTAATGTAGCCTTGGAGAACCGACAAGCTGAATATTAGACTTCCATGGTGGAAGTAGAAGGTATGATTAATCAGACCCATGTGACTATTTTAATTGATCCAGGAGCTAGTATTAGTTATATTGCACCTCAAATAGTGGAAAAATGTAAGTTATCTATCGATAAGTTTGAGAATTCATGGTTAGTTCAGTTATCCACTGGGGCTAAAATAAAAGTAACTTGCTTTGTGAAAGAATGTGCTTTACTTATGGATAAACTTGAAACTATTGTTAAACTTAATATTTTTCCATGTGGCTCATATGATTTGCTGATTGTTATGGACTGGTTAGAACATCATAGAGTAATTTTAAACTGTTACGATAAAACTTTCACATGCTTAAACAGTGATGAACAACCAGTAATTGTTAAGGGTATTCCTAGAAAAACTATGGTAAGGCAGATTTCTACTTTAGAACTTAAAAGAGCTGTTAGAAAAGGATGTAAAGCTTACACTATAACAATTACCGATGAAGGAAGTAAAATTAAAACAGATAAGTTAAAAATAGAAGATATCCCCGTTTTAAAAGAATATGTTGATGTATTCCTAGAAGAAATTCTAGGATTACCTCCTAAGAGGGAATTGGATTTCACCATTGCGCCCGTACCGGGTGTAGTACCCAGCTCAAAGGCCCCTTACCGAATGAACATATTGGAACTTAATGAGTTAAAATTGCAATTAAAAGATTTAATAGATAACAAAATATATTCGGCCAAGTGTGTCTCCCTGAGGGGCACCTGTCATCTTTGTTAAAAAGAAAGACAGAACTATGCGATTATGCATAGAATACCATCAACTAAACAAGATGACTATTAAAAATTGATATCCGTTGCCCCGCATAGATGATTTATTTGATCAACTACGTGGATTCATGGTGTTTTCGAAGATAGATTTAAGGTCAGGATATCATCAAGTGAGGATTAAAGATGAAGACGTTTTCATGACAACCTTTAGAACAAGATATGGACACTACGAATTTGTCGTAATGCCATTCGGGCTTACTAACGCCCCAGCTGTCTTTATGTGTTTAATGAACAATATAATGCATAAGTATTTAGATAAGTTTGTGGTCGTGTTTATCGACGACATCTTAATCTATTCAAAAACTAAAGAAGAACATAAAGAACACCTAAATTTTTTTTTGCAAGAGTTGCGAGAACATCAACTCTTTGCAAAGTTTAGTAAGTGTGACTTCTTTAAGGATAAGATTCAGTATTTAGGTCACGCAGTGACCAAGAAAGGAATTTTCGTAGATCCTGAAAAGATTCGGGCAATCGAATATTGGCCGGTTCCTAAATATGTGACGGATGTTAGATCTTTCATGGGCATTATCGGTTACTACCGGAGGTTCATTGAAGGCTTCTCGAGGATAGCCAATCTGATAACTTCCTTGCAGAAGAAAGGAAAGAAGTTCGAATGGAACCAGAAATGCAAAGAAAGCTTTAAGAAGTTAAAAAATTATTAACCAGTGCACCTATTTTAAGAATAGCAGATCATAATAAAGAGTTTGTAGTATGCACTGATGCTTGTAATGACGGCTTAGGCGGTGTTTTGACTCAATAAGGGCATGTTATTGCCTATGAGTCTAGAAAGTTAAAAATTCACGAAAAGAATTATGCAACATACAATTTGGAACTAGCAGCTGTGATACACACCTTAAAAATGTGGCGACACCACCTAATCGGTAGAAAATTTGTTCTAATGACTGATAATAAAGGACTGAAATATCTTTTATATCAACCTAATTTAAATGCTAGACAAGCTAGGTGGTTAGCTTTCTTAAGAAAGTATGATTTTGAAATCCAACAGATAAAAGGTAAAGAAAATAAAGTCGTTGATGCATTAAGTAGGAATGCAACGCTGAATTTTGCAACATCAATCAGCACTTACATTTCAGACATAGATGAAAAGCTTAAAGAAGGGGTAAAAAAAGATGAAATTTATCAGAAATTGCAAGCTAAAGCTAAGGAAAACCCCACAGAAAACTTAATAAAAGGTTACAGTTTAAATGAAAAAGAGTTTTTACTGTTTAAAGATAAACTGTATGTACCTAACATACCTAAAGTAAAGCTGTTAATTCTGGATGAAATCCATAAAATACCATATTCAGGTCATCTAGGTTATCAAAAGACCATAACCATGCTAAGAAAAGAGTATTTTTGGCCAAAAATGAAAACTGAAGTAGCTGAATATATTGCAAGGTGTTTAGAATGTCAACAGGTAAAAACCGAACACCAGCACCCAACTGGTTTGCTACAACCTTTACCTATTCCTAGCTGGAAATGGGAATTGATTAGTCTAGACTTTATTATTGGACTGCCTAGAAATCAGAATCATAATGACTCTATTATGGTAGTGGTTGACGAGTTAAGTAAGGAAGCTCATTTTATACTTGTTAAAACTACTTACAAAGCTGCCAATATAGCTGATATTTTTCTAAAGCAAAATTTTCAATTACATGGAGTACCAAAAGTCATAATCTTAGATAGGGATCCTAAGTTCACAGGAAACTTTTGGAAGTCCTTGTTTAAAGGATTAAATACAACATTGAATTTCAGTACTTCTTTCCATCCTCAAATAGATGGACAAACTGAAAGGGTAAACCAGGTACTGGAAGATTTATTGAGAATGTATGTGAAAGATCAACCAGGTAAGTGGGAAGACTATTTACATCTAGTAGAATTTGCGTATAATAACAATTATCAGGCATCATCTAGATTCAGTCCATTTGAAATTTTGTATGGATGAAAATGTAATACTCCTATCTCTTGGAGTAATCCAGTAGATAGATTGGTATTAGGTCCAGAATTGTTGAAAGAAATGGGGGAAATTGTGAAACAAGTGCAGGGAAATTTAAAAGTGGCCCAGGATCGACAGAAAAGTCATTCAGACTTGAAAATAACTCCAAAGGAGTTCCAGGTAGGTGAACATGTGTTCATCAAGGTAAGGCCCAAGAAAAGCTCTCTAAGACTGGGGAGTTGTGCAAAATTGGCACCTCGTTACTGTGGTCCATTTGAAATTTTGTCTAGGATTGGTCAAGTACCTTATCAATTAGCATTACCAGCTAACTTTAGAGTACATAATGTTTTTCATATTTCCGTTTTAAAGAAATATGTTCATGATGCTACTCATGTAGTTAATTGGAATGCTATACAGGTGGAACCAGAAGGAGAATTCCTGGAGGAACTGGACTGTATCCTCGGGAGGAGGAAAATTACACTTCGGAACCGCACCATTGGACAGGTGAAGGTGCAATGGAAGCACCTTAGTCTTGTGTTGCAGCTGCAACTGTTTTCCCCAATTTTTCTTAAAATTTTGGTCCCCCCCTTTATGATTTAGTGTTGCTTTGAATCGTTTGGATCCGTGAACTGTTTGGTTATGCTTTAATTTTGGATGATTTTGAAAAGCCAATGTCTCAGGGGTGGAACAGGTTTTTGACCGTGCTGAATTTTAAAACTGTTCCGAACACTTAATATTTTTTGTTGATCGGGCATCAAATTATGTTTGATTAGAGGTTGTATGTTTGATTTTCGCCATTACGGCTCCCAAAGCAGCTAGCTATCCGAAATGTAAGTGCTCCGCCCACCGATGCGTGTCAATTTCTAGTTGCGTGTCTGTAGCCCTTTTTTCTTCCACCGTTGTGGCTGCGAAAAGAACTTGGCTTCCGATATCGTTGTCTTTCCGATTTCTGACTAGGAATTTTCCCGCCCAAATTTTTAGTTCATAACTTTTTCGGCGCCAATAGGTTTTAAATGGTCGGGGTGCCCGTCTCCTGTTGAGACCCGCTTGTGCGGCTTTAAATAAAGTCTACCCAGCTGATGTTTTGTGTTTCGAGCCGCCGATGAGTTTTCTTTTCCGTCATTGGAAAAGGCTTCGAGCTCACGTATGGACGAGATGGTGGTACCAGCACTTGTTAGGGTTCTCATAGCAGTAGTGCTGTACATTGGCTTCTCTTGATGCTTAGCCGTTTTTGGTTGATATAATTTGATGTTTTGAGAATGTAATCCCAATGAATGACGCATGTCATTTAATCGCAGGTGAATTCAAGAGGCTGTTCAGACTACCGCAACGCAAAGACATAGCTGGTCGAAAGGTGGTAGAAGGAAGATGGGAAATTTTTGGCAAAGGCCTAAACAAAACCGACATAATCACAAGGAGGGCAAGCGAAGTAGAAGATAAAACCAATAGCAACAAAGGCACAGACCTGGAATTTCTGTCAGTTACTCAATGGATCATGAGTGTGCACAGAAAAGATAAAAGTAGGGATGTGAAACGTTTTGAGGGACCGAAAGGTCACACGTTTGGGGGCAGCCCAAGCGGTCAACTGTTTTAGTTTAAATATTCAAAAGTTAGAATGGAGATGGGGCTTTTTACCCTTGAAAAATCGTAAACTATTGCTTGTAAGAGGAACTATTTCGTTTTACAATCAGAAATTGCAAATTTTGCCTGTCGAAGAAAGTGCTATGTGGAATGTATCAATGTGATTAAATGAGCGATGTTGAATGGGAACTATTTCGTATTCAACTGTGTTTCATTAAACTGTGAGAGCGTTCTAACTTCCTGAACCTATGTTCTTGTCTGAATGTTCTTTAGTATACTCTGTGATATTTTCCACCGTGAGTAAATGGGATTTTTAACTTTTGATGAGCTATCTTATCATGTATACTTTTATTCATGTTTATATGTTTGGTTACAGGAACAGCTATATGTGATTTGCCACAACACATGGACAGAAACGCATTACTCATGAATTAACCTCCAGCTCTCTAGAGATAGCTTAGTTAGCTTTACTTTATTACTGTGTATATGATTTAGATGCTTGTGAGTTCTAAGACGAGAGGTAAGAACCTGCGCATCACTTTGTGACTACTCCTTGCATCCTTTATCACCTTGCATTGTTAATTAGGCATGCGCATATCATATCTTAAGTCAAAAAATACAAAAATATACACGGTGGACCAGGCTGCAACCGGTGAAAACTTTTGATTTTTGTTACTTGACTTACGGTAGCCGGACCGCAAAACCGAACGGATTCCCTACACCAAATAGTCACGGGCTAGTTGGGAACGTTGACTGGGGAGAATCCCTTGCTGTTTAGGCCTACGAATTTCCAGGCCTCAACAGTTTCTAGCGCTAGAAGGAGGGCCACCAGTGCATGGTTGGCCGAGGAAACCCGTTTTCCTGAAACTATTCCATCGATAACAGTTTAGAAGCCAGTGTGTTTCCTAATCCAATTCCGGAAGAAGAGGGTAGAGAACATTTGTATTCTGTCCACAATGAAGTTGTTAATAATCTGAGAAGACACACTAGGGCATATGTGAAGAAGATTGGAGGATTGCCAATCATCCCTGAATTTCTCAGAGGAGAATATAAAAGGAAGGATCATCTTATATTGGAAGACTTAGTGCTGGTTGAGGATTGGGAATAACTTGTAGAAACAACCTTACAGGAAGTTGTACTATCTTTAAATCAAGAAGGCCCAGACACTCCTCACAGTTCTCTTGCTCACACTCCTGTTTTCTCGCCCCCTCACTCTCCACCCAAACTCATAGTGGGCGTAAACGCAAATCAACCACCCAACCCACCGAATCCACCACCTTCCTGGAGAGCCAGATCACCTTTAAACCTAACACCTCCATTACATGATCTACCTCACTCGTTTGAAAAGATGCTGCCCAAATTCGACCCAAGTGAAAAGATACTAGTAGACGACCACTTGCAAAGTTTCTATTTGGAAATAGAAGGATTAAGGGCTGGGGAATATGAAGATGTAGTTTGTAGATTTTTCCCGCACACTCTTAAAGGAGCTGTGGCATCGTGGTACTTTGGTTTTCCTGCGAACTCTATCCCTGATTGGGATACCTTCGAGAGGATTTTTAGAAGTAAGTATGCAACCCAGAAGACTCATGCAACTCTTATGAAAGGACTATGCGCCTTGAAGAAAGAGAGAAAGGAAAAGGTGCACAGTTTCACTCAAAGGTTTGCAGCATATCTCAAGAATTTTTCTGAATCTGACAGGCCTACAGATAAAGTCCTGGTTGAATATTATACCTCAGCTCTGGGACCCGATTTGGCCATGTTTGCCAAGATTAAGGCCAAGCCCACTTTAGTAGAGACCTATGAGGAGGCAGAGAAAGTAGAGGCTGAAAGGGAAAGTATTGAATATTATCCAGAATGATCAAGAGAGAAAAGCGTGGGAAGGAAAGCCTTGTTGTTTACCAAGCCTAAGGAAGAGCAATCACCAGATTTTGAAAGTATGGCAAAAATGATGCAGAAGCTTTCTAACAGGATCATAGACTTGGAGAAACAAAAGGAAGCCCAAAAGTTTTACAAGTCCTATTACAAGAAACGGGAGGAAAACAATCAATCCCAACCCCCTCCCCACAATTCGGCATCTATGAACTTAACAGAGGTAGGAATGGACAATTTTTGCACTTTCCACCAGCAACCTCACTTTGAAAAGAACTGTCCTTAATGGATAAACTCAATGACGTTAGTGATGAACCAGCTGTTGGACTCTAAACTAACAGAAGATGGAGATGAGGAAAGAAAAGACAGTAATACGTCAACGAAAGAACCAGAGGATGAGACCATGGTTCTATGGAACTATGTCTCGTTATTCGATGCCATGGAGAAAATTAATTGGGAGTACAAGGATGTCATGGAAGTGAATGTAACTACAAGAAGTCAAGGGTTGGTAAAAGAAGACAGTCTTATACTCCCAAAGATTAAAAGGCTGCAAAAAAATGTTAAGAAATTCCAAAACAATTCCTCAGCTGACAGGATCCCCGAATTCACCATTACCAGCCAAGATCCTAGGCAGAATGATATGTTTGCCAAGCCCCACGAAGAAAAAATGAATGTTGATAAGCCACATCCCGCCGAATCACAGATGGACTATGATATTATGGAGGATATAAAGAAGATAAGAGCAAATATCTCATTATTTGAAATGTGTAAGGTGCCGTAACAGAAAGAAAAACTTTTAAAAGCACTTGAAGCATCAGAGGAGAGGCTGCTCACCGACAATCAACCCAAGGAAGAAGAAGAAATCAGGGAAGCAAGCATTGGGGGTAAGTCTAAGAATAAGAATCCACCTTTCCTCCTCACTTTTGAAATTTTTAATCACAACGTGCATAATTTCCTGGTAGACTCAGGGGCGTCGGTTAACGTCATGCCCATATCAGTCTGTGAAAATATAAACGGGTAGCCTAAGCCATCCATGTGGAGGGTCATTCAGCTGGATAGGACGAATGTGAAAGTAATTGGAGAAATGGAGGATGTCCTAGTCCGCCTGTCTTCAAATGATAAAGTGTGTCAAGTTATTGATATCGTGGTGGCCGACAAACCAGACGCTTACAGGCTTGTTCTGAGCAGAGATTGGTCAGCAAAGCTAAACAGATATTTTGCCTCGGATTGGTCGCATCTGTGGCTGCCGTATAAGGGAAGCCCGAATCAAATTAAAATTCTGAGGGAACCTCACATGAAATACAACGTTACTCAACTTGAAGAAAAAAATGAACCAGTGGATTTTGTGTTGGGAAATTATTTTATTGAATTAGAACCAGGAAATTACCAAGAAGAAGAAGCCAACAACACGTCAGACGCTCAGCCTGATATCCTTCGATTTTCACAGGCTGATGAAATCGAGTGTAAAATAGTAAACTTAGCAGTAGAAGTAGATTCTCATGAAATAGTTAGCAATTTCTGGACATTGTTTTTGAATGGTTCTAAGACGTTAGAAGGGTCAGGGGCCGGCCGTGTCCTGATCGATCCTAAGAAGAATAAACATTTTCTTTCATGTAGATTAGAGTTTGAATGTACAAATAACACAGCTGAGTATGAAGCGTTGGTGCAAGGTTTGAGGAAATAAATTGAATTAAAGGTAAGTAATCTGAAGGTTTTTGGAGATTCTGAAATAATTGTAAAACAGATTCGGAATCAAATACATTGTATCTCTCCTAACTTAAAAGCATATCAAAATGAGGTATGGGACCTACTCAAATGTTTCAATGCATTTAATATTGTTTCAATTCCAAGACTTAAAAATGCAGTAGCAGACTTGTTGGCCACATCAGCTGCTAGGCTTGTGCCTACTAATAATCGATGCTCCGTTGAATTGCTTTTCAGGCCCTTGGTCCCTGATATGATTACCAACCTACTGGTGTTCGACGATGATCAAAAGATTATAGAATGCTTAACAAATGACGAGGTATTTAAAGGGGCGATTATAGATGCTGAAGAACATCAGGTTGAGCTGAAATATGATAATTTCATCCCTAAAGGAGTCAGAACCTTAGAGAAAATGTTTGATTTAAATGAAAAATTTAGAAGACCGGAAAACGTGAAGACTCACAGCTCATCTCTACAGTTTGAATTGATAAATTTAGGGACTGAGACACATCCCAAATATGTGAATCTTGGCAAATGCTGTTCACTAGCAGAAAGAGATAAATTCATTAGTCTTTTTAATCAATATAAAGACGTTTTCACCTGGACATATGAAGATTTGAAGACATATGACACCAGCATCATCCAACATGTTATCCCCATCAAATCTGGCGTCAAACCCTATCAGCAACCTTTAAGAAAAATGCACCCAAAATTGGAACCTTTGATTCAGAGTGAAGTTAAGAAATTATTGGATGCTAGAATCATTTTTAAGGTCAGACACTCAGAATGGGTCTCAAATCTGGTACCAGTGAGAAAAAAATCTGGAGAAATCAGGCTATGCATGGATTTCAGGAATTTAAACCGCGCTTCAGATAAAGATAACTATCCTGTTCCACCTATGGAGCAACTAATACATATGGTGTCAGGTTCTGAGCTATTTTCTTTATTGGACGGTTTCTCAGGCTACAATCAAGTATTAGTAGCTGAAGAAGACAGATTGAAGACAACATTCAAGACCAGATGGGGAACCTTCGCTTACAGAAGAATGCCCTTTGGACTTATAAACGTTGGAGCGATGTTCTACAGGGCGATGGACATATCTTTCTGCGACTTGATTGGCCATAGTTCTGTAGTGTATCTAAATGATATTACGATATTCTCAAAGAGGAGAGAAGAACACGCGTTTCATATAAGGAATATTTTTGAATGCTGTCAGAAATATGGCATCTCACTCAATCCCAAGAAGTGTGTGTTCACTGTTATGGAGGGAAAGTTGCTGGGTCACGTAGTTTCAAAGAAGGGAATCTCTATAGATCTGGAGAGGATCAAGGCCATTGAACAGATCCCCTTGCCCCATAATAAAAAAAGGGATGCAATCATTTATGGGAACAATAAACTTCATGCGAAGATTCGTGCCAGATTTCGCTCAGATTGTCAAACCTCTGCAGCAAATAGTGAAGCAAAGAGCACAATTCAAATGGACTGAGATTGAGAAGAATGCATTCAGCAAGATTAAAACAGCTATTGCACACGCTCCCTCCCTAAAAATCCCAGATTTCGATAAATATTTTATTCTGTATACTTTTGCATCTGATGATTCGCTAGCAGTTGTGCTTACTCAGAAGCAATATGGGGGAGATGAGTTCCCCATATCATTTATGAGTACTGGTCTACAAGGGGCCGAACTAAATTACCCGGCAATTGATAAAAAAGCTTATGTAGTGTTCAAAGCAGTAAAATAATTCAGGCCCTACATATTAAAAAATCGAACCAAGGTGATCGTCCCACACCCAGCTGTAAGGTCCCTTTTTGTACAGAAGGAATTAGGAGAAAGAAGGGGTAATTGGGTAACAGCTCTTCAAGAGTATGAACTCAAGTTCAAGCCAGCTTATATAGTTAAAGGGCAAGGTTTGTGCAAACTAATGACCGAAAATGGAAACAATGAGGAACATGCCTGGGAAGATGAGGCTGAGTTACCTTTGATGGATGTATGTCCTTTGTTCACAGCCCTTGAATCTTGGTATAGAGACCTCGTGCATTACCTCCAGACAGGAGTGCTGCCAGAACATTGGAATTCTAAGCAAATAAGAGTGCTGCGTCTTAAATCAGCCTCCTATCAAATTGTTGAAGGAATATTGTTCAGAAAAAATTATGACGGGGTTCTTCTCAGATGCTTAGAGAAAGAGGATGCAAAGAAAGTAATGACAGAGTTACATGACGGGCCTGATGGGGGACATTTTTCAGGAGATACTACATCTCAGAAAATTCTCAGAGCCAGTTACTATTGGCCCATGCTTTTCAAATATGCACACGCTCATGTCAAGAAGTGCGACATTTGTCAAAGGTGTAGTGGAAGACTATCTAAAGCAGCCGCACCACTGAAGCCTGTGATGATCACGGAGCCGTTCGAGCAATGGGGGTTGGATATTATTGGGGAGATAAGGCCGAAATCTTCCCTACAACATAAGTATATTCTGACCACAACCGATTACTTCACTCACTGGGTTGAAGCCATCCCGCTACGCAAAATAAATGAGGACGTGGTCATCAGCTTCTTGCAGGACCATATTATGACCAGGTTTGGAGTTCCAGTTTCTTTAGTTTTTGATAATTCTACTTACTTTTCATCAATAAAATTAACTTCTTTTTCTCATGAGAAAGGAATAAAGTTGCATTATTTTGCTAATTACTATCCACAAGGAAATGGCTTGGCCGAATATACTAACAAAAATCTGATTAGAATTTTAATGAAGACTGTGATAGAAAACCAGAGGAGTTGGCACTCAGCACTATCAAACGCCCTTTGGGCCGATAGAGTCACCCCCAAGTATTCAATAGGAGTGTCTCCGTATACCCTTGTGTATTGAAAAGAAGCCATTCTTCCCCCCAATATCATGCTACCCTCTTCCATAATGGCTCAAGAGTCTAGAGGGTCTGATAATGATGTCTTGCAAATAAGGATATATAATCTCCTGAAAGCAGAAGAATCTCGATCTAAAGCCAGAGAGTGCTTTAAGCAACAACAAGAGGTAATAAAGAGATGGTTCGACAAACACAAGGCAGGAACAAAAGATTTTGAAGTGGGAGATTTGGTTCTCAAGTGGGACCACCCTCATGATGAAAAAGGAAAGCACACGAAATTCCAGCAGTTGTGGGTAGGTCCTTTCCAGATTGCTGCAAAGCTTGGCCCTTCAACTTATATGTTGCAAAATTTACAAGGGTGGAAAGAGAACTTGCCTGTAAATGGCTTGGTTCTCAAGCCTTATTTTTCCTGAGTTTTGTTGGTATTCTTCTATCTTGTATATAAATAATCTGGCCCAACCTTCGTCTTTGATTCTTGATTTTTCAGTTTTGTTTAAGTTTAAATTTCTACCGATTTCAATAAGACCCGTGGTTGCATGGGGAACAAAAGAATTTGGATTGATCAAAGTTCTTAGGTGTAAGACTGTATACTGTTGTTTGTCTAAAAGAACTTCTTCCATTTTAGCAGTTTTCTTGAATAGCTATGTACGCATTGAGGTCTGACTTAACCCTTGTGAAATAAACCAGAATCAAAAGGTCCGGAGTACTATTTTGAGGCTCCATCCATGTCACATTTAAAATGTCCTAGGAAGTGGCAGCGAAGGACCCATGGAAAGGAGCAAGGTAAACAATATATTAGATATAAATGATCCCACGCCAAGAAATGAACGCCAGAAGGTAGAAAAGAGTCAAAAAACTCCTATGAAAGCATTATATATCAAAACAAATGCGGAACCATATAAGTACTAAATTGCCGAAAGTTCCTCTCCGTCCGTGAGCTGAAATGTGAATACCCCCTCACACAAAAGGACACTTGGGATAGAGGAACCTGAATTAAAATTCAGAAAGAAAGGCATACAGGAGGGATCATATGAAAAGGACAAAAGTCCAAAAGCACAAAAGTGCTGAAGTGGCATGGGAATGAGGAAGAAATGAATATTTCTGTTTGCTATATGCTACAATCCTGTGGTGTCCAAGCTGGTAGCTACTTAAGGACAAAGGTAAAATGAAATTCATCTTTCGGCCTCAACAGAGTTATACGGACTTGAAAATCTTGGTTTCCACTCTCCCAAATTGGACTATCATCAATGATTAAAGGTACATACATCTACCATTTGATAAATCCAGATAGCTGGAAGAATTCAATAAGTTCGTTTGTTGTTAAACAGTCTGTCACTCAAGGAATAATCATCCAGAGATCTAGGTTCACTAGGTAATCGCCAATTGTTGCAGCTGCAACTGTTTTCCCCAATTTTTTTTTAAATTTTGGTCCCCCCCTTTATGATTTATTGTTGCTTTGAATCATTTGGATCCATGAACTGTTTGGTCATGCTTTAATTTTGGATGATTTTGAAAAGCCGCTGTCTTAGGGGTGGAACAGGATTTTAACCATGCTGAATTTTAAAACTGTTTCGAACAATTAATATTTTTTGTTGATCGGGCGTCAAATTATGTTTGATCGGAGGTTGTTGTATGTTTTCTTTCTGCCGTTGCGGCTCCCAAAGCGGCTAGCTACCCGAAATGTAAGTGCTCCGCCCACTAACGCATGTCAATTTCTAGTCGCATGTCTATAGCCCTTTTTTCTTCCGCCGTTGCGGCTGCGAAAAAGCACTTGGCTTCCGATATCATTGTCTTTCTGATTTTCAACTAGGAATTTTCCCGCCCAAATTTTTAGTTCATAACTTTTCCGGCGTCGATAGGTTTTAAATGGTCGGGGTGACCGTCGCCTGTTGAGATCGGCTTGTGCGGCTTTAAATAAAGTCTACCCAGCCTTTGTTTTGTGTTTTGAGCCGTCGATGAGTTTTCTTTTCTGTCATTGGCGAAGGCTTCAGGCTCGCGTATGGACGAGATGGTGGTACCAGCACTTGTTAGGGATCTCATAGCAGTAGTGCTGTACATTGGCTTCTCTTGATGCTTAGCCATTTTTGGTTGATATAATTTGATGTTTTGAGAATGTAATCCCAATGAATGACACATGTCGTTTAATCGCAGGTGAATTCAAGAGGCTGTTCAGACTACCACGGTGCGAAGACATAGCTGGTCGAAAGGTGGCAGAAGGAAGATGGGCAATTTTTTGAAAAGGCCTAAACGAAACCGACATAATCACGAGGGAAAGCGAAGTAGAAGAAAAAACCAATAGCAACAAAGGCACAAACTTGGAATTTCGGTCAGTTACTCAATGGATCATGAGTGCACACATAAAAGATAAAAGTAGGGACGTGAAACGTTTTGAGGGACCGAAAGGTCACACGTTTGGGGGCAGCCCAAGAGGTCAACTATTTTAGTTTAAATATTCAAAATTTAGAATGGAGATGGGGCTTTTTCTCCTCGAAAAATTGTAAACTATTGCTTGTAAGAGGAACTATTTCGTTTTACAATTAGAAATTGCAAATTTTGCCTGTTGGAGAAAGTGCTATGTGGAATGTATCAATGTGATAAAATGAGCGATGTTGAATGGGAACTATTTCATCTTCAACTATGTTTCATTAAACTGTGAGAGCGTTCTAACTTCCTGAACCTATGTTCTTGTCTGAATGTTCTTTAGTATACTCTGTGATATTTTCCACTGTGAGTAAATGGGATTTTTAACTTTTGATGAGATATCTTATCATGTATACTTTTATTCATGTTTAGATGTTTGGTTATAGGAACAACTATTTGTGATTTTCCACAACACATGGACAAAAATGCATTACTCACGAATTAACATCCAGCTCTCTAGAGATAGCTTAGTTAGCTTTACTTTATTACTGTGTATATGATTTAGATGCTTGTGAGTTCTAAGATGAGAGGTAAGAACCTGCACATCACTTTGTGACTACTCCTTGCATCCTTTATCACCCTACATTGTTAATTAGGCACATGCATATCATATCTTAAGTCAAAAAATACAAAAATATACACGGTGGACCGGGCCGAAACTGGTGAAAACTTTTGATTTTTGTTACTTGACTTACGGTAGCCGGACCGCAAAACCGGATGGATTCCCTACACCAAACAGTCACGGGCTAGTTGGGAACGTTGAATGGGGAGAATCCCTTGCTGTTTAGGCCTGCAAATTTCCAGGCCTCAACATCCTGAAAAAGCCACCTGGGAATTGGAAAGTAAGATGCGAGATGCATATCCAATTCTGTTTTAGGGGACTTCGGAGGATGAGGAATAAATAACATCGAGGACGATGTTATATTTTAAGGGGGTGTGTATGTCACATGCCCCAATTTTGTAAAATAATGTTATCTTATTTTGATATTATTCCCAAACATTATGTTAAATTTAATGTTAAGTGAAAACTGATGACTCAGCAGAGTCAAGGATGTGGAATGTAATTCTGAATATTTAATTTTTAAATAAATAAAAGTGGAGACAACAGCCTGGGAGAGCTGTTAAAAAGAGTGTTACTGGTCAAGTGGTGGAAGGAACTAGGTGGAGAGCAAAAAGACAAGTGGCTGCATCCTCAAACACTTCCTATGTTGCAGGTGGCAACTCCCCTACATTTGGGGTCATGATCCCCCAAGAAAGTGGGATCAGAGCAGGTGTCTCAATTACTGACAACTAACACAAAAATATCTAGGCAATCTTATTAAAATTTCCCAATGTAGAGAGCTAAGGCTGCTCATTCCAGGAGAAGAATCATTCAAGTGAATGCACTCCAAGGATTTCATTGGGAAAGGGAAATTGGAAGGAAGGTGTTTGAGGGGTAAACTATAGGAAGTTGATCTAGTACAACTTTGCAGCTGAAAGAACTTACTGCAGTATGCAGAGTTGGTATTGAGTCTCAGGACTGGTACTTTGTTGATTGCTCCACCTAGTTCTAGGCAATCAAACCAGAACAGGCTCAGGGGTCCTGAGAAGTCGTTGTTTGAGCGCTCTCCAGGAGTTGGTAGGGAGGAACGACCTCCCATTGCTGTTGTCATCCAGCTTTAAAAACAGGTTCCATTATCTTTTAATTTCTGTATTATAGTTTATCTCTATGTATGATCAATTATTGAATGATGTTATGTTGTGTTGAAATCTTTTAGTTATTCTAGACTGAATCTGTACTGTGATGAAGATAAATCCTACCTGTGTTTTTCCCCATCTGGAGTAATCTAGATCGTACTCTAGCACAGGTAGTTTGTTTAAGTAAATGAAGTATAATAGGAATATGAATGAATCGAATAATTGTGTTTTCAGAGTAATGAAATGTTATTTCTCAGTAGATAGTTGTTTTCTAGAAAGTTTATTAAATTGTTTTGCAGACATGTCATTATAAATAGGCTGTGTAAATAGCATGTTAATACAAAATATTACTCATATTACTGATTAGCATTAGTAGGTAAATTTTATCAATTATTTTCTACACAGTCTTTATTTACATAAACTGTAATTTTACTTGGAAATAGAAGAATTAGTCTTATCAATTGGAAGTTAATAGTTTATGTTAAGAATAGATATAAACATAGTACTGATAGCTTTTTCCTTTAGTAACAACTAATCTTCCTGTATCTATTTGAACTATAGTTAAATAATATGATAAAGGTTACAGTAGTCCTTACTGAGCTTTAAATAGCTAAAGGACAGTAGCAACTTAGGGTTTTAAGTTAATACTATAAACTATTTTTATACTGTGTAAATATAAAGAATACTGATAAGTATGGAGGTTCTTTTAACTTTGTGTTGTAAGTAATCCATAGTTACAAACTGAATTAAATTAGCACAAATATTACAGACTGCGTTTAGTTGTAACCACTATACAAATAAGAACCAACATAAACTTAATAATGTATGTTATTCTTAAATATTAGTATTATAAATATAAATAATGTTATTATTATCCTTAAACTGTAACTAATTTATAAAAATAAATTAAGAAAAACTGTATTACAGTAATAATAAAATTACAAATAATAACATAGGAAACAATATCCTATTTAAGTTAAAGGGAATTAAACCCTAGCTCATGTTCTAAGCATAAATTATCAATATTAGAATATAAATTATAAATATTTTAGTACTGTAGTAACCTAGGTTTTACTTAGGTTAATTTCTTTTAAAACTATTGACTAAAAATTGTTATATAACAATGATAAACCACATTATTGACTAACATGTGCAATTTCATTTACAAAATAAGCAGAGTCTATTAATTAAAACATACATCTAAATGTCAGGGTTCAAACCCTTAAACTAATACATTACTAATATAGACATAATAACCATTTCTCGTATCAATTTTGTAATCATCTAAAATAGTCAAATAATCCACTCTCAGTCCTTTAAGGACAGATAGACTAAAATAGAGAAAACAACATAATTATTAACATAAGAGTAAAATAAAACAAACAAGGGTTTTACAGGTCAAACCCTAACCTGTGAATTTCATCAAATAAACAAGATGTACATCATGGCTGTGAGTACCAGCCTTCAAAATTATATATATAAAAACATGATAAAATCCTCAATTGATTTCAACTTCATTAATATTCAAAAATGGTATAAACCCTAAATTATACAGAGTACAACATAAACGGCTAACAACCAAAACAAGTTGTAGTGAAGCTACCTTCGCAAAATGTACAACCAAAACTGATTGTGAAGCCAAGCTTTGAACAAAAACACTACACTCATAAAGTGCATCCACCCTATCAAGGGTTTAATTTTAAGCACGCTTATAAACAACCTGTAAATAGTAAAAGCACAATATAACTCGTGGCAAGATGAGAAAGGGTATTCAAACCCTGGGTGAGTCCAACGACCACCCCAATTGCATTTAAGGAGAGAACCAATCTTTCAGACCATGGGGCTTATTTGAGTTTGAGCCTTGAGCCACGACTATCGCAAAGGATGTATTCCTACCCTTGTACATGCTTCACTTCAATGAGTACCTACAGTAATGGTAAACCCTGTCAGTAAATCATCTTACGTGCTACAAGCTTGAAAGTATTTATTTATTGAAACTTGCTGTTTATGAAAGAAAGGTTTTTATAATATTTACCTGTTATTGGGAGTATGGTGAACCATTTTACGAGCACTGTCACCTATAAATGGTACAGTGGGGAACCTATCAACTCACAAAACCTCACACAGTATCAAGATACGAAGACCCGAGAAGGAAAACTGAAGAAATCACCAAACTACACGGACCTTGGGGAGAAGGTTTCACAGGAAGCGAAATGAAGGTAGCAAGAAGAATAAATCTACGATTGGCAGTGAAAGAACCAGAAATCAAAACCATTCACTGGAGAATGGAGGCAGCATAGAGTCGAGGTATAAAGCGATGGTGACCAAGAGAACGACGAACACCATGGGAGACAAGCCCGAGCAGCCCTGGAGCCAGCGTAAACTGCGGAACAATAATGCTTTAGGTTAGGTTTCCATTGTGTTATATACTTTCCAGGCATGGACAGGAGTCAACCACGTCACCACAAATTTATCCATGCAGCGAGGGTCGTGTCCTATAGTTCCTGCATGGAGACATTTTTATCATTTGTTTGTTCATTGCAGCGTGGGTTAAACTTTAATAACCACCCAATAATTTATAATCAATTCACTAATCAATAGCAACGTGTAATATGTTAACCTAATCACCATTTTATTATCATGGAGAGTTTACGTTGACCAAGCATGGTGTCACGTATAACCATAAACATAAGCCCGACGTGGATTAAGCCAAAACCCTTGCTACAACGACATTATATTGTTTTATAATAAACATCACCATAACGAGTTAAGCGGTGGCATAACCATATTCTAACATTGTTTATTTAAGATAGAAAACATATGGTATATGTTATGTTTTTAGATTAGGACATAGTTAAGTCTTTAGTATAGTTTTACAAGAGTGCATGTTAACTAATACAAGATTGTGGCAACTCTAGTAGCAAAGCATTAAGACCCTTGAGTTGTTCCTTGCAAAATTTGTACACGATGAAGGTTGAGATTTGAGTGCTTAATAAGTTAACCATTGATATACCACTCATTTTTATGGCTTAGGCATAGTAAACCCTTTTGCTTTAGGAATATTATAATTCTAACATTTATAGATAGTGTCTTATAATAATGCCAAGAAGTTAAGGCTAGAATTGAATACGTGACAATAACAAAATTTTGTAGATTGAATGCTCATCAAACAAGTCAATTAAGCATATCTAAGAAATATAAATGAATTGATAAATCACACAGCTTCGAAACTGTGAAGTAGTACAAGTTAAAGATAAGAGTGTTATCACAAAATCCTGTCACATATTTTATGCGACATTACTTTATAAATCCTTGGGAGTATACTCAACTCAGCTTACTGCTCATGCAAAGTGTCTAGTGGACAGTAAGATATTTACAGGGTTAAACTTGGGAATAAACTATTAGTAACCTTAAGCTCTTGTACAAGGCTATTTTTTGTCATAGTTTCTACACTCAAAGGTTCTTGGTGTTTATAAGAGAATAGGCTATAAGTACCCTATTGAAATAATTTAAGGGACAATAAATATACAGGTAAGACAAGATATTATTGCAAAAGTATTGTCAAGAAAACAATGTTTATGAGTATTACAAACTACTTAGACTAAAAAAAGAAATACTCATATCTGAGATTCTAGTGTTAGAGTCGCAAATATGCTGTATTGTCATTACACTTTTTCTAAGTTTGTTTATTTGGACAACTGATGAAAATCAAATGATTTTATCTTACAGGAGTTGTCTAGTGTTTAGCAGCTTATTGTTCTAAGCTTTTTAATTTGCAAATAAAATACTACTGACACTAATAGATCTTTTAAAAATATATACTCGATCGATCGTACCTGTAAAAACCAGTAAGAAACAGTAATCATCTGTGTTAGCATGAATGCTAAGTAAGCCCCGAATTTAAAAGTAGATTCCACCTACTGACATAAAAGAGCTAATCAGTAAACTAAAGCAAATAACACACAAAAAGATTTTAATCTTGCTACGAAAAATAAACTGTTAAGGTATTTTAGAAACCAAATTACTTAATTGTTTCTTTATGCTAACTGTTAGCTATTAGTAGAACCGCAGGTTATAACATTTATTGTTAACTCGAAGATTTTAAATTTTTGTGAAAAATTGGGGTTGTGACAGGTGCATCCCACAACAAAACTACATCCCCCAACTGGAAGTCCTCAAGCTTGGTCTTTCGATCAAATATTTTTTTCATTTTGTCCTGAAACCTCTGTGTTTTTTCAAATACTTGCTCCATTTGCTGTTCTAGTCCAATCAATTGAAACATCCTCCTCTGAGTTGGATGTGTCTTTGTTTCCTCTTCCTGCAATAGTTTCATCATTGGCAGAATTAAGGAGCTAGGGAAAATAATCTTAGAACAATAGACCATCTGGAAGGGTGAGGTGCCAATGGATCTCTTTATGCTGATCTTGTCATCCCACAAAGCATGACTTAACTTTGTGTGCCAAGCCTTCTTGTTTTCCTGCAAAAAATTCTTGATCATTCTCATGAGGCTCTTATTTGACGATTCTGCTAATCTATTTTGTTGTGGATAGTAGGCAGTAGAGTGGCCCAACTGCATATGATATTTGGAACAAAAATCAACCATTTTCTTTGACTTGAAAGAAGGAGAATTTTCAATTTTAGGGCCCCCCTTTTTTATTTGTTTTTTATTCAAAATGGCCTAGGAGTATTTTATTATTTCCAAAGTTGTCGTGAGTTCATAATTTTCTTTTAAAAACTTGGTCTTTTTCACTTTTCTGTATCGGATGATTTGTCAAAATTTTTTCCTATATCAGAAGTGTAGTGGACTATCCTACCGACGTTGAGAAAGCAGAATCATCTAGCTTGTTGAGTGCCTTTGGAATCCGCCGCCGATGCATTGGAGTTAGTCTATTTTATCCTTGGGATTGGTTTGCTGAAGTTACAACTTTTTAGTGTTGGAATTATCTGACGATCTTGTTTTTCCTTCACCCTAGTGTTTTTGATATTCGATTATGTTGTTTTTGCTATCGGGTTGATTGATCGGAGCAAGCTGGAGTTATAGTGTCTATCTTGCTCGACGTTGCGGGAGGCTAGTCCCAAAGAGATTCGAAAGCATCGTGTTTTCTTTGCTGACTCCGAAGAGCTTAACGTTGTCGAGCTCTGATACCCGTTCCCAAAGTAAAGCTCGCGATGGTAGAACAGTCCATAGCTGAGGTTGCAGAGGGTTATCACCTTTTGGTTCCGAGGGTAGTAATTAGTGGTTCCGATGTCCGAGAATAGTGAGTAATTCCAGGTTTGTAGTCTGTCTCCCGCCTGCTATTATGGTGATCCTCTAGCCCATTCTTTCTATGGGTTTAATATTTTTCCGCTGATAGTTTCTCGCCCTGTCATGGGTATATATATGTGGCCATATGACTTGTCATTTTCCTTGGGATTTTTTGTTTGCACTGTGGAAACAGTCCAAAGAAGTTGTGTGTGCACAGCCAGGAAAATTTCAGAACCAGACCTTCTGGAGAATATGATACCTCAACTCTTCGAGCTCCTTACAGATTTATTGCTTTGATGCTCAACATGATTTTTGGTTGAGAAAATGGAAAAAGTTTCAAGATAGGTTGGATACCGGTTATCTTTTTCATTGCTACAAAAGGAACCATCCTCAACTGGGCTAGTATAGTGTCGAACAACCTTTTAGCATGTATAAGTGCATCCTTAGGAGGAGTATCTTAGAAGAAATCTGAATTTTATATGAGCTCTATTCTAATTGATTGCATATTGTGCACCCAGGCTTTCCCTGCTTTGAAATGCAATTGGGAGAAGGACAGAACCTCAGTATACATGGCTTATAAGTTGTTTTGGGCACATAAGTATTACAGTTATTATAGGGAGATTTGTGAGCATTCCATTATTCCCCTATATACTCTGATTTTCCTAAATGAATGTAATTGCATGTCTGAAGAAGCCTTTAAGGTCATACAAGACTTTGGGGATTATTATTTAACAGAGGATGGATTGTATGTGAGAATGTATGGTGGCTCCAGAGCTCCTTCTCTGCTCTCAAAATATTCTACAAAGTATGGACTCCATAAGGAGGCAGTCAAATAGATGTACATAGATGGAGTAGGAAATTTTTGTTTGAACATAAGAAGGAAGTGTACCCTACAGTAACTTTCTTCATTGGAAGCTATAATTTTTCAAGGGTAAAGCAGGAAGCAGAGTTTGTTAAAGAAATAGAATATTTTTGCTTCGGAGAAATGAATTTTTATAGAAATTATTCCCATAACAAAGTAGCTAACTACTACAAAGAAGCTGGAATCCATTTTGAGTACACTGACTTCTTGCACAAAGATGAGGAGACATTCCACAATGCAAAGAACATAACAGCCCTCAAGAAAAGGTTCAAGAAAAAGATAACAACTATGGGTGGAAAAGGAAAGACTTCAGAAAAAGATAAGAAGCTAGAAGAAGAAGAGGCCAAGAAAAGAGAAGAAGATGCTAGCAGATTGGTACAAGAAGCAGAAAATTGGTTAAGAAATGAAGAAGAAGAAAAGAAATGAGCTGCTGAAGAAGCAGCTAGGAAGGAAGAAGAAGAAAGGAAAAGAAAAGAAGAATCTGAAATAAAGAAGAAACAGGCAGAAAGTGAGGTATTTAGGCTAACATAATCCCAAAAGGAGAAGCAACCCACAGAGCAAGTTGATGTACAAGAAGTTCAAGATCCTGCAGATCAAGAATAGGGACAACCTAAGCTTGATCCCTTGGATCCTGCTATCCCTTATGGTAATATGTTAGGAGAAGTTTCAATTTCTAAATTTGATTTGATTCCTTTCATGCCTACCGAAGGAGAGGAAGTACCTGCTTTTAATACCATATTCTACAACAAAGAAAAGAAAAGGATTATCAAGAGGACCGAGAAAAAGGTAGATACTGGAGGAAATCTAGGGAAGATGGTGACATATAAGACAGTGGTACATGGTACTCATAAGGATCCATGGTTGATAGCAAGAGTTGGGGTAGATTTAAACTTAACAACCCAATACAACATAGACAAAATCATGACTGATCTGGAGCAATCACGAAGAATGTAGCCCAACTGAAAGAAACCTTAAAGAAGGAAAGAGATGAAATCCAGAAGCTAAAGAGAAAATATGAAGACATGATAGGTGAAGTCAAGGTTTCAAGGACAGAATGCCAAAATATGCAAGCAGATAAGGATGCTTTAGCAATATCTGCTGAAAATACAAAGAAGAGTTCTCAAGTTACCTTGGTAGAGTTACAAAAGCTACGGCTGGAGCATTAGATTTTAAAGACTGAAAATGATAATCTTCAGATATCATGTGGAAATTTAAATGAATAAAAGAACAATCTAGAGAGCAAGGTTACTGAGATGGAAATAGAGAAGGCTACTGTAGAAGAAAAGGAGAAGCAATATTAGATGTAGATAGCAGCCTTAGAAGAACAAAAAATTTCATTGACCACATCACTAAAGGGTACCATGGAGTAGAAAGCTGACATTCGACCCTTACAGGAGCATGTTCCGATTCTTAGGAAAATGATCCATCAAATACAAATACAGATAGAAGATGAAAGATGCAAAGTTTTGCGGATAGACACCAGGCTCGAAGAGATTCTAAATACCACTTCATATTTCCTAGATAGGACTCTGGATTGGAAATTCTAGAGGGAAGAATGGTTTGGGTAGAAACCAATAAAGAATCTCTCGCAGACCTAGCCGTTAAAGATCAGCAGACATTGCAGTAAGAATATGAGTTAATGGAATTCGCTAGTAATGTCATAGAGGAATTTAAAAAGATAGTAAAGAAGACAAAGACTGCTTGTGCTGAATTTTACAGGAGAATACTCTTCACATATAATAGGTGTCATATTTCTGTTGAGAAAATATTGGAGGTGCTACCTGAACATGAGCTATTTCTAAAGCATTTACAGGACAGATACAAAGAAGATGAACAAGAAATATAGCAGGTCAAGGACTTGGATGAATGGATATTGAAAAATGCAGTAGCACATGAATCTGTGAGCATGTACTTATTAGAGGACCAGCTGCGCTTGATTCCTTCCAGAATAGAGGGGGTGAAGACCCAAGCTACCAAGTACGAGATTAACATTCGATTCCTTGAGCCTTCTAGATTTGAAACAATAGCAGTAGATGCTAATGCATGGAAAAATTTCACCAATGAGAAAGCTGAGCCTTCTTCATAAAATGTTTTGGGAGTATTGATTAAAAATGTAATATATTGTATTAATTTTGTGCACAAGCTATAGGACAAATTTTTGGAAAAGAAAGGTTGGGGAAGATCAAGAGACAATGAGGGGCAGCCCAAGAGTTTTTGCTTTTGTATAAGTATAGGAGAGTTTTAGATAGGAGGGGACCTTTTTTCCAGACTATCTTGAGGAAGTATTGTAAGAAGAACTAATTCATTTTGCAATAATAGAGTTATATGTTTCTGCTGGAGAACGTTCTGTGGATTTTCAAATGTTTGCTATGGGCTGGCTGGATATGAACTATTTCTTTTTCAGCTTGTTTCCATGAACTGTGAGATCGTTCTAACCTATTGAATTCTTTCATGTTATGAATGTGCTCCTATTTATTTTGTGAAATTTCCACATTGAGTAATGAATGTTTTAATTAACAATAAGCTATCTTGTTGTTTATCTTTCTATTTAAATTCATGTATTCAGAAATGTTAACAACTATCTGTGATTTTATTTATGCATGTAATACAATACATTACTCACCATTAATTATAGTTTTGTTCCCTAAGGATAGGTTAGTGAGTCTTAGTTAGTTTCTTTCTGTTTGTGATTTAGAAGCGAGAGAGGTAAGACGAGAGGTAAGAACCTGTGCATCACATTGTGACCCTCCTCATTATCTCTATCATCTGCATTTAGTTAGGCACTTGCACATCATACTTAAACATTAAAAAACTAAAAAATAATACATGGTGGACCGGGCCGTAACCGGTAAAACACTTTAATCGTTACTTGACCTACGGTAGCCGGACTGTAAACTAGACAGATTCCCCATACCAAACAATAACGAGCTAAATGGGAACGTTTATTGGGGAGAATCCCTACTATTTTTACCTATGATTTTCCAAGCCCCAACACCTTCTTGCCTCTTGTTCATCCACACAATTCAATAACACTCCTCCTGGCTCCTTCCAATACAATTTTCCCTCCAAGATACATAATCTAGATTCTTTCTACTCGAGGAATCTAGAACTTTTCTTGTCCATACCCTTTGGGGCCCGTAGATGTTGCAATACAAAGATGATATTAGTCTACCAAGGGGATGATAGAAAGGGCTCACCTATTGGCGTACCTGGTTGTCCCTGAAGGTTCTTCTATTTTGCTGATAGTTCAACAATCATGTGTAGGATGAGAGCGTCACCATTTGATTGAGCCATAATATTGGATAGTCCCTAGCCTTTGATTAACTTTGTGCGATTTATTTTCAGATCATACTCAAGAATAACCTCTACCTCCTTTCCCCTTTGTCCCTCAGGACCAGGTTGGGTCAAAATATCTTTTACAGTGCTAGTGGGGACATGAGCAATGATATGGGAGTGCAAGATGTATACTAGGAAATATTTTAAGGCCTGCACCAGAGAATAGGCTTGTTTATCAAAGATATTATACTTCAGGGGAGAATCTCTCAAGTTCTTGCTGTAAAAATAAATGGGCTATTCATGCCCCTCATGATTCTTCTGCAACAATACTTTTTCCACTGTTTGCTCAGAGGTGAACGAGAATATGAGGAAGTATTTAGAAAAGTTTTGGCTCGCCAGTACATGTGCTTTTGATATGTATTTCTTGATGTCTTCGAAGGACTTCTTAGCCTTAGGAGTCCACCTTATTTTTTTGTCTTTCCCAAGCATACCAGTTATATGTTTCACAATTTTGGCAAAGGCAACAATAAATCTTCTTAGAAAGTTTACTTTCCCCAGGAAGGACTGGATTTACACTTTATTCTAGGAGAGCTCAATTTTTCCGATCGCTTCAAACCTCTTAGAATCTATCCAAATGCCTTACTGAGATATTATATGCCCCAATAGTTTCCCTTCTTTCATAGAAAAAAGGGGCTTCTTCGAATTTAGGGAGATCCTGAACTTTTTGCACTTCCTAAACATTCTTAGAAGGTGAGTGGCATGTTCTTCATTAGATTGGGAGAATACAATGATATCATCCATATAGATGACCAAAATTTTGTCTCTTTCATCAGAGAAGGATATGTCCATGGCCCGCTGGAAAGTTTCTCCTGCATTCATCAACCCAGATGGCATTTTAACATACATGAAGGTGCCCTAGGGCATGGTGAACATTGTCTTCTCTTGATCATCTGGGTGCACCACGATCTGGTTACAATCGAAGAATCCATCTAGAGTAGAGATCCTGTCTGAACCCACTACCCTCTATGAGATATGGTCCATTTTGGGAAGTGGGTAATGGTCCTTCATAGAAAATTTGTTGAAGTTTTAGAAGTCAATACATATTCTTATTTCCCCTTTATTTTTTCCAACCTGGACCATATTTTCCATCCAGTGTGAAAATCGGAGAGCCACAATGATTTTGGATTCTAATAAATTCCTGATCTCTTTTTTTATTAAGGGAAGTAGTTTGGGATTCATCCTTCATAGCTTCTGTTTAAAAGGAACCTCATCCTTCTTGAGCGGTATAATATGATGGGTTATGCTTGTATCATAAGCCTTTTGGTCGCTGTAACTGTAGGAAAAAACATATGAATATTCTTTCATCAGTGAGATGTGCCCTTGCTTGGCTTTAGGTGAAAGGGTCCTTTCCATTTTAATGATCTTAGGCTGATATTTTATCCCGATATCGACATCTTCAACATCCTAACAGTTTGGGACCAACCAAGGTTATTTAGCCACATCATTAGGATCAAACATTTTTTCCAGAGGAACTAGGCCCCAAGGGATGGAATTACCTTTTAGTTGTAGGATCTCCTTTCCACATATGTTGTTCACATATTCCTGTTTCTCATAAGCCTCCTACATCTCTATTTCTCAAGCTCCTCCAACTTCTCCAACACCAGCGTATTCAATAGGAACAACGTCCTATTCTTGGGGAATTTCTTCTAGAACATCAGTTTGGCTTTGCAAAGGTTCTGGAGAAAGAGTATCCTTCTCCAGAAGTCCATTTTCTTCATCAATACTCAATCCATCAAATTCCCTAGTGAGAGTGAGGAACTTTTGTATCTGCTTATCATCTTCGAAAACCTGCCAGTTTTTTACATTATCTGGGATAGAGGGTCTATGTCTCACTTCAATTTCATATGTCTTAATAGGGTGCATAGGGGCTCTGAAAGCTGGGACAAAAGTAGTCATGGCATCAACTACACAATTTTTTAATCTAGGGATCACATTAAAAGAACATTCTTCAAAGCATTCAATGAGGTCCTGTGTAACATTTCGGTAGCTTCTCATCTGGGGATGTTTGGCCTGATATTCCCCATTCATTTGTTTGATTATTAGCTCAGAATTCCCAAGTAACACCACTCTCTTGACTTGGAGCTCCTTCATGAATAGAATTACTAATATCATAGCCTCGTATTTCGCTTCATTGTTCGTATAGTCAAAAGAAAGCTTGTAAGAATACTTCAAAGCTCGCACTACTGGGGGTCTCATCCACACTCCAAATCCTGTCCCTCCTCTACATGTTGACCCATCAAAACTTACTTCCCATACTCCATCCAGCTCCTCCTAGGAAAGCACAAAGGAAACATTCTAGAAACTACAACTGTCTGCGTCTCCTTCGGTGAAGAAAGTGGACAATCCCATCTTAGTGTCCAATACATAGATGGGGTGATTGGTTGGAATGACAAAACTAGTAACCATAAAGGCTAGCATTTTCTCCCTAAAAATCCTTCTCGATGTTCCTAAAATAGGAATAGTAGAATAGGACATGTCCATTTGAAAAGTACCTTTCAATTTGGCTACCCAAGATCTCAACAACAACATTCCAAAAGTTGGAGGGATGTCATCCACGACCACATCCACGACTAGGTTCTTGGTGGGGATTTGGGCCAAAGAGATGGCTAGATCCTTTATCAGTTCTAGCCACCTGACTTTTCTGGAATCAAAAGAGAAAAGGTCTTTGTAGGGTTTGGTCACTTCCAATCCCAGTTCCTCCATGAACACCCTAGGTATCAGATTGTGGGAGGCTCCTGAATCATACATGGCATTGTGTAAGATGGAATTGTGGATGTTTAGATCAATATAGAAAGGGGGGGTATCTTCCTTAGAAGAATATTCTACAAGGGGTCCAAAAAGGAAGGTGGGGCTATCATCTTGGAGATTTAGGGAGTTTGACATTTCAGAAATTCCTCCAGGAGGCTTCAACAATTGGCAACTTTAGAATGATATTCAAAATTTTTAAGCAACTCAATGAGAGGGATAGATATTTTTATCTTTGCAATTTCAACCTCCAGACTAAAAAAGGTCTTCCCTTGCTCTGACCTTCTTGGGTGATCTTCCTTTCTCTACTTACCTTTGGGTTCCGCTACATTTGTGGAGTTATCCATAGAGGGCGAGATGTTCTTTGATTTGCTCGTAGAGGCTTTGTTTGTCGTGTCTCTATTTTTTTCTTCAAGAACCTCTATGTTCCTCAAACCAATGACAACAAGTTGGTATTCCCTTTTGAAGTCATCTGTTTCTCTAGCAGGCATCACCCCTATTTCAAGACATGCCTTATCATGTTCTTCTTTGGTCAGAAATATGGAGGGTGGGTCAGTGTCCAACTGATGAATTTCATCTTCTGACTGATCTTATCCAGCCAAATCCATATAATTTTCCTAAAAATGAGGTATACTAGGAAGATTAGGAGGGTTTCTTTAGTCCCTCTATCTGTTTTGGGGAACTTGTGGCCTTCTAGCATTCTGGTTCCTATTATGCTGCTATTGACTTTCCCTGGGAGGCAGTCTACCATCCACAGAGAATCTCTCCATCATTCTTTCCATGGTTCTCATCATTGTGTCTATTCTGGCCTCCTGAGAGCTAGAGGTAGAGGCTTATTCACCCTCTTTATCTTTCCTCCTCTCTCCTCTTTTTCCTTCCTCTCTTCTCCATTCTCCTTCCTCTTTCCTCTGCTCTCCTCCATCTCTTCTCCATTCTCCTTCCTCTTTTCTCCGCTCTCCTTCTTTCCTTCTCCATTCTCGATCCTCTCTTTTCTTCTTTCTTGCAGCAGTCATATTAACCTCCACCTCTATGGAATCTTTCATCATAGCATCCAAGGAGGTTGATATTCTTTCACTCAACCACAAGGAAAATTTACCATTGAAAGCTTCAACATATTGAAGCTGGGAAGAGCCAATGGGAGGTTTGAATTGGGTGTGGATAAAATTGTATACCTTCATGAATCTATTAGAGAATTCCTGTATAGATCCACTCTCCTTTCTTCTAATTAAGTTATATTGGGACATGTACATCTTAGGGTTCTTCTAATCTACCCATTTGTCCCTGAAGGCATCCTCAAAAGATTTGTAGTTTTTTATGGAGTGGTCTGCAAGGTTTGTGAACCATCTTCTTTTCTCTCCAGCAAGGAACTAAGAAAACAGTATGAATTTCACATCCTCATGGTCCACCTCTTCTAAACTTGTTTAGTCTAAAAACCAATCCAAGTGTTCTTCAGCCAAATATCCTCTCTCCCCATTAAATTGTATGATTATTTGGGAATAGAGCATGGGAAGGTCATGAAGAACAACAGGGAGGTTTAAAGGGGCGTACCTAGCCATCCTTGGAGGTACAACAGGGTTCAACGGAGGGATTATGATTGGTGGAACATAAATTGGTAAGCTGTGAGGAACTACAGAACTAGAAGATGAAGGATGGTTTTGTTTTGAAGAAGTGGGAGAGGAAGATGCAACAAATGACTATGTTATGACAGTATAATTTAGCACGGTTAATGCATAAGTAAGTGTGGGGTGCTCTGGGTCAAGAAGGTGTTGGGAATAATTTCCTAGAGGTTCTGAGGTCAGGGATGACCAGAGAATGTGGGGAAAATCAAACGCAGAGGTATCCGATAGCAAGCTAGAGAGGTTGGAATCAGATTTATTTTTGAGGAAGGTTAGTCCAAGATCCTCGTTACAATGTTCAGATATATTGCTAATAACAATAGCAGTTTCAGCAGGGAAATAAATATTTATGAATAAGCTTTGCAGCTTGTTGGCCCTCCAGATCAAACTTTCTGGATCAAAGACTTCTTGGAAGGATTCTGAATCAGAATTTATCCTTGTGTGGGTTCTTCGGGCCGCCAGTATTTCCTAGTGGAGTCACCTTCAAAATTTGTGTGGATTCACCAGAGCATGTATAACCAATTGTGCGTCTAAGACTGGTTGCTCAACCAGATCATAGAACTAGGATGATGCCATTTTTACCATGGTCGATGATTTGCTCCTTCGTTCCCTGGAAATGACGCCAAGATGTTATCACCCTATAATTTTCCTATGGTTTTGGTAGGAAGTCACAAGAGTAACTATTTCAAACCAATATTTAGACTGTAGTCTAGCCTTACAGTCAGAGAGGGCTCTCTCTTTGTCACATAAACATTTAGCTTTAAACAAGCGGTTAGAAGACTATATTCTGATAGTAACAGGGTGTTTGGAGATTAAAAAAAAAGGGTGAAATAGACCAAGAAATACTATTGGGGAATGGAGTCAAAATATGAAACATTTAAGGACTTACAACAAATAATAATCATCAATAATATTCATAATATGAGACAAAGTAGGAATCAATATTCAACAAAATATCTTTGAAGAGATGGCAGGGGGAAAATAGAAGAAGCCCAATGTAATAGGAGGCACCTATTTGGGGATGAATATCCTGAACACACCTTTATCAGAATAAACAATAGAGGCTAGTAATTGCAATAGCGCATGGGATATGAATTCCATAACAATAAAAAAACACACACAAACAAATGCATTATCTGACGTGAAGAGAGCTTGACAGAGAGTGAATTCTTCACATACAACTAGATATGCATTAGCAAACAATATGCATACATGAAAAGGAGTTTACGAAGGAAAAACAAACTGAACAGAGGACACTGTGATGAATCTCAGAAAAATCAGAGAACACCTTTCATTAAATCTTCCAAGAACATTACATAGCCACAAAATCCAAGAGTTGAGGCGTCTAAATGAAATATTTCAACCCTTTCCTCCTCTTTCGAGAGTACATTTATAGTGTAAGGAGGAACCCAAGACCAAATTCGAAACAGAGCCAAATACATCTAACCTAAATTGGGAATCAATCCTACACACATGAAATCATAACAACCTCTGATATGGCGGATGCACTATGATCACAAAAATCAAAATAGGTAACCATGATGTGATGCACATGATGAACAAAAATGGGAAACTGAACACCTGGAAATAACACCCGTCGGCTGAAAATGATCGCTCAGAGTCTCCCTCGACGTTCTACGATGACTTCCTTCTTGCCTGCATATTTACCAATGAAATATCTTTTGGATTGTAGATCTCATATTGAAACTCATCCAGCACCGTCGATCTATGGTATGTAGAAGTTGGGCTGACGGCCTTTCTAAGGTTCAATTCTGCACTTTCCACCTTCACATCATCCTTTCTGCCCTTATCTTTTCCACATTATCGATATGTATCGGATCAACTTTAATCCATTGATCTAGCGGAAAGCGGAACCTAGAACTTCAACCTTTCACAACTAAACCACTTGGTATTTTTGATTTTGATTTCCGCCCTTCTGTACCTTTTCGCACCGTTGATTTGGGCTGAAACTCTTTGAGCTGTTGGATATGCCGGATATAAAAAATCAGAACTTCAACTTTTACAACCAAATTTCTTGAGGTTTCTGATTTTTGATATCCTCTCTTATGCACCTTTCCGCACTGTTGATTTGGGAAGAAGCTTTCTGGATCGTTGGATCTGGAAGAAAGCAGAAAGAGGAAAGTGGAAAATCAACTTTTTAGGATCAAATTCTTATAATTTCTGATTTATGATTTCCACCCTTATGCGGCTTTCAGCACCATCAATCTAGGTGGAAGCTTTCTAGGCCGTTGGATATGGCGGAAAGTGGAACCCAAAGGATTTGTTACTATTTTGACATACATGATTAGGAATAATCCTCCCTAGCAACATCAAACCTTCTCTTGCATACCTCTAGGTCATAAGATATGAATTTTTTTTGACCCTCCCCCTCATTTTTCCCTGTTCTAGAACTTTGAAGGGGAATTAGCGTAGATTCCTTAAGTAGAGAATTTCAAAATTTAGCACAAGTGCTAACAAAGTTTATGAATATAATTATAGGCCATGTAATTCTATGTATATTTTATTTTTGTTAATTGGGTGTATTTTGGGTGATTGTTAAGATTATTTACTTTATCTTGTTTCAAAATTTATTTTATGACATTTTTTGTTTACTGAGATGATTGTTGATGAGCTATATATGATATATTCATGAATTTGTACCATGATAATTCCAGGGTTTATCCTAGTACCATATCCATGTTGATGGGAAATGAACTATTAATCTGTCACAGTAATCTAGGGACTAAAACACAACCTCATAAGAGATTTAAGACAATAAGGCATGAAAATGGTATAATGGTGCTACAAAATGAGTAGCTTCTCTCTATAATCAATAAAAAATGAGTAATACAATATAATGGTCATGATGGAAGCATGAATGGCAAAGCAAGTCGAATTCCCAAGGAGGTCATTTGAAGGAATGAGTGAGTCTAGCTTAACTGAATGTAAGCCACAGTCAAAACTCAAGTTAACCACTGATCAAAACCCTAATTGACTCAACTGAGCCCTAACTGAAGTCGAAGTGTAATAAATGACTGAGTCTAACTGAAAGTAGCTCAAACACATATCACTGCAAGCCAACCAATAAGTGGTAGCACATCAATGACTCCAATGAACCCCGATGAGGTTAACTGAAGTGTAACTGACCATCAAAAGTGGTTGGAGGCACCCTTGTTGACTCCAGTTCATTAAATAATCAATTTAATGAAGGAAGGTGCTTTCAATGCTCTGTTTAATTGATTGCAACCATCAGTTAGCAATATGGGGCATTAATGACACTCAAATCACCCCCAGAGTGCTCCAGTTAGCCTCCCTTAATGTAGGAGAAGGCTAAGTTAGAATCCTTGAATAAAGGTAGGCATGGATTTGCTCATGCTGATATCATGGAGTGCTCCTCTGATGCCAATTAAGTCAATAAACTTAGGATAGTGGTTTAACTAGGAAAAATTGACCAAAATGAGTGTATATTGTGTTAAATGTCTCCAACACCCCCCCTTAAGCTATACTCAGGAGGAGTAGAAAACATAAAATGCATAAAAATGCTAGGGCCGCAGAAACTAAGGCCATAGGTCACCCTGTACAATACTAAAACTCAAACAATTCTAAAAAACAAACTAAGTGATGAAAAGAGGGAAAACCCAGTGGGAAAACTCCCCCCTCAGGCTGAACACTGAAAGTAGTTGGATCACCCTAATGAAATCACCCCCAACAGTGAATGGAGGTAAGTGAACTTCTTTTTTTAAAATCTCTTGGTGAAGATGTCTGCAATCTGCTCATCAGTCGGGCTGTATTGCAGAATGATGGTCCTATCATGCACTAGATCCCTGATATAGTGCATGTGTATCTCTACATGCTTGGTCCTCTTCCTGGTAACTGGATCTATGGATATATTAATATCACTTTGATTGTCACAAAATAGGATAATGGACAAAGTACTACCAAGATCAAACTCTGAAAGAATTCCTTGCAAACAAACAACTTGGATGCAAGCATTCAACGCTCCTCGATACTCAACCTCTACTGAAGACAATGCTATGGTGGCCTACTTTTTGCTATACCAGAAAATGGGGCCACCACCAAACATGAATACATATTCTAAAGTTGGCTTCCAATCAATAAAATCACCTTCCCAATCGAAATCTGTGTATCCAACCAACTCTAGCTCGGAGTTTGCAGCATAGTGAATGCCGTAGGACTTGGTTCCCTAAATGTACTGGAAGATCCTATTGGATACCTTCCAATGAATATCATGGGGCTGATGCATTTATCTTGATACAACATTCATGGCATAATATATATCAGGTTGAGAATGTGTCAAGTACAACAAACTACCAATCAGCTCTCGATAAATAGTGCATTCCATGGGAGGTGTGTTTTTTCCTTCTTCAAGGTTGATCCCTGAAAGGAAATGGAATGGTACAGGCCTACATTCAGCCATGTTAAACTTGAATAAAAGGTCTGATATATATTTTTACTAAGTGACCATTATCCCATCATATATTTGCTCAATTTCGAGCCCCAAAAATTGTTTTAAGAGTCCCAAGTCGCTCATTTCAAATGCCTTGTGAAGAGTAGTTTTGATTACTGAAATAGAAGAAACTGTGCTACCTGTGATCAGTAAGTCATCAACATATAAAAAAATAATAATAAAATTTCCATAAGACTGCTGTATATACACATTTGTATCTGATCTACACCTTTGGAAGTTTTACGAGAGAACTTAAGGCATCCATCTTGGAATACCACTCTCTTGGGGCCTGTTTTAACCTGTATAGTGACTTATTTAGCTTGAAAACCAAATATGTATCAGATATGTAGCCCTCATTCTGCTTCATGTATATATCCTCATGAATATATCCATGTAGAAAGGCTGAATTAACATCCATATGATTCATTTCCCACTTCTTAGATGCTGAAATTTCCAAAACTAGGCGGATGGAGTCCATTTTTGCAACTGGTGCAAAAGTATCATGGTAGTCCACACCTTGGACCCGGGAGAAACCTTTTTTAACCAGTATTGCCTTATATTTTTAGTTTCTTCCATCTACATCAACCTTAGTTTGAAACACCCACTTTCATTGAACCAATTTCCTTCTCGGAGGAAGAGAAACTAGCTCCCAAGTAGTGGTTTTCTGAAGAGAATTCATCTCTTCATCCATGGCAACTTGCCATATAGAATCCTTCCGAGCATGGTTGCAGGAATTTGGGTCTGAAATAATCATAAAATAACATGTTTTGTACATAAAATTATCAGGACAAGAGAGTGCAATACCTTCTCTTTGGAAATCAGACCGGGTTCTCCTTGGATCATCCGGATTTCCAATGTTATCTCCTGCGGAGGAGAGTGTCTGTCGGGCCCATGTTGGGAGATGATTTTGTAATTTAGGTTCTGATTCAGAATATAATGTTTGATATACATTGAAATCAGAAATCAAAGGATCCAAATCAAGGTCATCACCCCCAATTTCATCATCGAAATATTCAGTAGAATAGGAAGGAAATTCAACAGTTTTCTCCTTCACTAGTTCCACCTCTTGAAGAGGCTCATCGAACTTGACACTCCTTTCAATGATGATATGTTTTTTTTTGATATCCATTAGATTGAAACCTTTTGATTCATTAGGGTACCCAATAAATAGACATTCTATGCTTTACGGTTGAAAAGCCCTCCTTTTATCAAGTGGAATTTGGGTCGATGCAGTGGACCCAAATACCCGCAGGTTCGACACATTCGGCTTGTGTCCGAAGTATGCTTCAAAAGGGGTCTTACTTTCCATGAATGAGTGTGGTACTCTGTTATGAATCTATTCTGTAGCATGCATGGCTTCAGCCCAAAAATTTTCATCCAACTTCTTTGATTCCAACATACAGGTGGTCATCGCCTTGAGAGACCGATTCTTCCTTTCCGCTACACCGTTCTGGTGGGGAGTGTAGGGAATTGAATGTTGGACCTGAATACCACTTTGGGAAAATATGTGTAGTAACTCATTACTGAAATAATCCCCACCATTATCATATCTCAAGATATTGATCTTAAGCCCAGATGCATTATCGATCAAGGCCTTCAGTTCAGTGAATTTTTCACATACTTCAGACTTCTTTTTGAGAAAGAAGACCCATGTGTACCTGGAAAAATCATCAATAAAATTCAGAAGATACCTTGATCCATTCATGTATGTGATAGGCATGGTACCACTGATATCAGAATGTATCAGCCCCAGGATGCATGTAGCTTGGTTTTCCTTCCCCTGATCGAACTTGTGCTCAGGGTGCTTTCCAACAACATAGCCCTTGCAAATTCCAATGGTTGCCTTGATAACCAGGATGAATTCAACCATGGAGTTTTTCTGTAATTGCTGCAAGTATTTGAAGTTGATATGGCCAAAACTCTCATTCCACAGTCTACTAACTTCATTTCCATGAGTCAGCAGTGCGGTGGGCTTTGCATCTGCCACAAAGTGGGAAAACTCATAGGCTTTTGCATGATGGTTTATCCATCAAGGCCCTTTGCAATAAGTTTCTCGGATGCAAGTTCCATTATCTCAACATAATTAGGGCTGAAGGATACTCTCTTAGGCACTCTTGTATGTGTAATATGATATACACTAAGGACATTTGATGCCAAAGAAGGTACATACAAAACATTTGAAAAATAGCCATTTTCGAGATCAACAGTACCTTGTCCTTCTGAAATGATGGTGGAGTCATCTCCCATGTGGATGGGGATGGATTTACCGGTCTCCAAATATGAGAAGGAGTCTCTTTTAGCCATCATGTGGTTTGAAGCTCCAGAATCAATCAAGCATACTTTGGACTTGAAAGTGCTTTCCATGAGGGCATGACCTCTTTCATGCTATGGTTCCTAATCTTGCTGATCTCTCCTCTGAAATATTTCCAGAAGATTGATGTGATTTATCTCAAGAAGAGATGTACCTTCATCAAGTTTCTTCTTCATGCAGGCATGTTAAAGGTGGAAGCCCTTCCTACAGTATGAACTATTGATGTATTTGTAACTTCAAAATGTATTCACCTATGTATCTTATGTCTTGTACCCCGATGTTTATTCCGGGATGTGTCTGTAATGTAATTGAGTCATGATGTCATGCCCTGATGTTCCAATTGAGAGGATCTATAATGTAAACAAGTCATGTCAAGTCATTGTGGGTAACCCTCCTATTGTCTAAAGGTTAAAGTCCCCGTAGTTTCGGGGCACTAGGGTTATTAGACTCACCTAGTGAAGTCAACCCTAGTAGGGTTTTAGTCATGTCGAGAATCAGTATAAATAGAGAGGTGACCTCTCTATTTAACACACACTCACTCACACTCAGTTGTAGTGCATAGTTAAGGAAGAAGAAGACACTGGGTCTAGGAAGAAAGAGGTTACTGCTGTTGGAATATCATATTACTATTTTGGGTTTTTCTATTTGGTGCTGATTCTATCTCTTAGGAAGTTGTGGGGTTTTCTCCATTTATGGTTTCCTCGAGGAAAAACAATGTGTTCATTGTCTCTTGTGTTTGATTGTTGTGCTAGTTATTCTCTCAGTTAGAATATCCTAATAATGCTAGCTTAAAGTTAAAAATCCAACATGGAATCAGAGCTAACCTGAGAAGAAGACATTATGCAGCTGCAGGAACCAGAGATTCCTACTTTGTGGATATTCCTCCATATATTTTCAACAAAACAAGGTTGGATTAACTCTCCTCCTTAGGGCGCATCTTTCTGTCGAAGCAAAATCCAATTCTGAGGTTTTTTTAGTTTTGGACTCGACATTACTGCCAGAAATTAGGACTTTTCACAAAAGAGGAATTTTTCAGTGAGCCCAGGCCTAGATTGATCTCCTCCCCAAACTCAAAGTTAGGGATCAATTTCAAATCATTTGGTTGGACAGAACTCCGGAAAAGCAAAACCCTAATCTGCTCCTAAACCAACACTGCAGGATTTCAGCTCCAAATCTAGATCCGACATCTTGACCAGGTAAGATCTAAATATTTTATATTTCTGTTTGACGTTCTCAGTTAAGATGTCTGATCATACCAAGCTTGATGAAAATCTTAAGGGAGATGATAACTTCCGAGCCTGGAAGTATAGGATCTCCCTGGTTTTGGAAGAGAATGAGTTCTCCTACATCGATGAGGAGGTTCCAGTTCCAAACGGAGATGAGGCTAAGGCCTTACATAAGAAGAAGTTGGTTATGACAAAGAGGATCATTGCTGATTCTATCAAGGATCACCTTATACCACTACTGCATTTCGACCAAAAATCCGACGGCAGAATTGTTGGATTTTCGACACTTCCCTGTCGCATGTACGACACTTGATTTTTTTTTAAGCATCGGAAACTTGTCGTCGGTTATCCGACACCTAAATAACCGTCGGTTAAGCGACACCCACGTAACCATCGGTTAAATCTAAAGCGTCGGTTAAGCGACAGAATATCTTTGACGGTATTAAAATTTTTTTGAAAAAATAGCCTTCATGTCCTCGGTAAAGCGACAGATATCAAGAGCACGTGTCGGATAAGCGACAGCTATCTCCATCGATTAAGCGACAGATCTCAAAAAAAGCGTTGGATAAGCGACAGATCTCAAGAACAAGCGTCGCGTAAACGACATTAAAAACTGTCGGTAAAGCGACGAAAATCAGCTTTAAGCGTCGCTTAAGCGACAGGAAGAACCGTCGCTTAAGCGACGGCAGTGGAGGTTTTAAAAAAAAAAATATTTCGTTTTTTGTCATGAAGTAATCCAGCCTGGGCAGCATTTTCAACAAAGGGCAATGCAATTTCAGAATTTCCAAATTGCTTAGGTTTGGATTATCACCCTCTCCTCCAATTAAATGAAGTTCATTGAACCAGTTTGCGCTGTTTCCATATCTGAGACAAAGCATCCCATTTCTCTGGTGTGCTTATTATTATCTGGCCCTTTTCAAGGAGCTTCAAATCAGTTGCAGATTCACCTGTCAGCTCAACTACTTTCAGTTCCAATCCTTTGCCAAATTTCTGCTCCCAATCCCGATATCTCTCTTTGGCAAGAGCTTCTATAGGAGCAATATAGACACATCGAAATACACTGTCTGTGCCTTTTTGATGCAATCATAGTAAAGGAAACTCAGCACAGATAGTCTTACCGCTACCACCATTGCTTCCAGTTTCTGGATAAGGAGCTGTGTTCTGCATACAAATCGAAAATTGTGATTTCAATTACAGTTAGAAAAACACTAGCCCAGATATGGGGACCTAAATAACAAAGTCATCTGTCTAAAATAAACCTCAAATCTGATGTTATAAGCTGTGAAATAATCAGAGTTAACCACCACAGTTGCACTGCGGAACGTTTTCATTGGCAGGCCATCCGTTCCTATAGCCGCTGCTATGTCATTTCCTATGATAATAGGTTGACAAGCCTCATCTCCCATGAAGGTCACAAAGGGCTTCGACCTTGGTACCAAGATTTTCTCCCTGCACAAGAATTAACCAAACAACTTACATAACACCCAACTTAACCCAAAATTTTAAAAACAGAAAAGTGTGAGCATCCGATTTGGGGGCTTAACAAGAATCAAATCCCTCGTTAACATATCCATTATAGATTCAAGGGGCCAACATGAATCTACTAGTGCCTATCAAATCTAAACAACAACAAAAAAATAATAAGTAAGGCATCAACTTCTGGGCTTTGAAATAGATTTGGGACAACATGTATCCAAAGACACCTGGAGCAAAGACACCTGGAGCCAAATCTCTGGTCAGAATAACACATTTTACAATCTAGGAATAATCAATCTGGAATTGTGAAACTTTGAGCTTTTCCTATTACGTTTGACACAATAATGTTTTCAGACTCATAAATCTCTTTTCAATCAAGCATATATGTCTGCTCAAATAATCACTAAGACACCTCTGGCTGATAAAATACCCTTAACTTTCTAGATTTTAGATAGAAGCCCCAGGAAACACCCCTAAAAATCCATGTTTTCCACCCTAAAATCCTCTTTTGCAACTATCCTTTTCCAACGTGACAATATCGTTACAGCTATTCAAGACAGCATTCACAATCTTGTACAAGGATAGAACACATACTGGCTGTGAAGAATATCTAGCTTGTAGTCTTCATAGATAGCATGTAAGATGTCTAGCATCTCCATCAAAATTTGTTTATGGTAGGATGGATCTTCAGTTGGCACTGCAGTTGATACCAGTTCAGTCTGAGTGGAATGTGTGGATGGCTGAAGAGCAGGAGGAAGAGAAAGGCCACTGAAGCAAGGAGCCTTCAAATAATTCTTGTGCATTTTACTGCACAGCAAAAACTCCCAGCCTGAATTTATCTTGACCTCCTCTTGTTTTAAATATGCAGAATTCATGTTTCTTATCCACCCTATTATCAGACTAGAAAATGTCTCCCATTCAGCATCAAATTTGAAGTCCAAGCTGGATAATGGTGTAGAACACTCGTGGCTCCAGATTGATTTCCGAAAATGCTTAAACAACATAGGGCTAAGTCCTTCTGCCAGAGCACTGATACAATCTTCTGTAATCATGGAAACTGGAGCAGGCCTCAAAGCACATCTCAATACCTGTGTACAAGAAACTTTATGAAAGATCCCAATCATTAAAAATAAACAACAGGTTAACAAATCGTAGAAGCAAATAAAAAATTATAAGAACTAGCAAGAGCAGAAGCAAGATAGAACCAGTAGTTCCATGACCAACCAGCAAGATTTCTTACACTAAATATTAATATTCAACATTGTCATCTCCTTGTTCGTCTTTATCCAACACCATACTGTCCACGGACTCATTTTCACAATCTGTATCATTATCATCATCTGTTTCATAACTCTGTGTTAATAACTCAATTAGCAACATGCCCCATGCTTTTAGCACAATTTCATACCAACTTAAAAATTAGAAATAAATACATATAAGAAATTTAGGTAGAGGAGGCAACAAGCAAGGATGAGAAAAGGATGGGAGTTACTCATGGAAGAGTATTAATGTGGAACAAAATCCCATCACAGAAGAGTGTGGAGTTACTCTGCAATCTACTTCCTCCAAGCCTTGTGATAGCATCTGCTCTGAACCATAATCCCTTATTCAATAGATCCTGCAATTTCACACAGGTACCACTGTTGAACTATCCTCTGCATTCTCAATTGGGAACAACTCCATTAAAAAGGGATCTCTTCTCAATTCGTAAAGATCAAATGAAGCAGTATTCAGTGCTCTTTTACGAATGCTACAGCCACAGCTTTCAGTTGATCAAAGAATGAGAAGGTGACAGAGTAACAATCTTAGATGTGAGGCAACTTATTGGACAGCCAGCTGTTGCACCATCTCAGGCAAACATTCCTGTTACTGATTTGATTCTTACACATAGCTGCTTTGACATATTCACTCTGTCAAGACATTGCACACCAGATGAAGCTTAATTCCTTTATTATTTGCTTGGTAGGTTGGTAAAAAATGAAACTAATTTAGATATTTTTGCTAATTCTTATACATATATTTTAAAAACCAACTCCTATCAAGTTTACCTCATTAAATCCTTCAGTTGCTTTTACAAAATCTTCATATGAAATTACTGGTTATGCAACCTACGAAT
>LPNX010228588.1:0-14071 GCA_001517045.1 Pseudotsuga menziesii | reverse complement strand
ATAAAGTATTAAATGATAATGAAAACATAAGTTGCAATTCAGATAAGCAAGTACATACAAACAAAATAATATAAATTTTTATAGCCACAAACTCCGTTTATTTAGGGATCAATCCCAACCAAGGATGGTTTCTCCAACAAAGATCCAAAATAATATGGCATACACATTGACAAGTCTTCCTCAACACCTACACTTATATCAGACAAGTTCTCAAGAGAAACAATATAGTCTCCCACTATCTTCTCCACATCAAGCACTCCTATTAGTAGGGTTTCCAAATGCCACAAAACCTTTGTTTTCTTCCTTGCAAGAACTACAAAATAAATTTCTCCCTTTGGTCCTCTATGGTTCCTCCCAAACCCTAGCTTCCCTTGTTTTATTTGGGGAAAAATATAACCTTATTCTTGTCTTGAATCTTCTCCAAAACCCTAGTGCTCAAGACAAAGAGAGAAAATACAATGAAAAAGAAGCACAAAGAATCTAGTTCTTTGTAGCTCTCAAATATATGACACAAGGAAGTGATCATATCATTAACATGAATGAACTAATGAAAAGACTCTATCCTTCCTTTATTAATATGAAAGGCACACAGGAGTACAACAATATCAAAGTGGAACTTGTCCACAACAACAAACCTAGCCATCTAAGCATCAACTTAGGCCCACATGTGAAGTGCTTCAACTCTAATTGACATGTTAAGCTACAAGGCATGCATTACCAACAAATATGGGTTCCAAGGTGAGTGATACACAAGATCTGTCCAATGCTACTCCTCTAAAGGTTTCCAATGATGCAATGCTCCCTCGTAATCCACATGTGCGTTTGGGTCCACTGCACCTACACGATTACTTCTCAACCCAAGTATCCTAATTTAAAGTACAAGCATCCATGTAAGTAACCAAGTTTCCCCATGCTACCAATTTTTCAATGAATTCCTCCAAGATGGTAGATTCTCCTCCGAGTGTATTTTTCCTCCCAAGAAAGCAACAAACCCCCATGTGCACACCTCATGAATAAGTCATGAAGTTACATGGGTCTCTAAATTCCCAAGGAATACTACCACATAAGAATCAAGACAAGGCATGGAAATATATGTGGATTCTATCTACAATGTGTATGTCTATCATGGTGCAACCAAGGGTAATTGATACGCGATGCACCCCACATCACATGAAGTAGTACCAAAAATGGTGTAATCACTTTCAAGGTAACCTTGAAAGCTAACACTTCCTCTTTACAAGGAAATTGATTTCATAGAACCTTGTCTACTCCCTTTGCAACTTAACCAAACCCACCATTTGCAAACTTGAACATGTTGTAGTCTTAGGAATAATCATTCTCCTCAATCAAGGCATTACACCTCACCCCCTTAAAACAACTGGAAGGCTCAGAAATGGAAGTCACCAATGCAATATGGTTACCAAATATCATAAGAGGCAACTCACCCTCATTGAATATTTGGGTACTCCTACATGCTCTTATGTAGCCTACAATATTTGAGTAAGCTGTCTCGACTTCTTTCATATTGGATTAGAGGATGAGGTCATGTCCATTCTCATGCACTCATTGTTCACACCTAGATATGATTCTTATTTTTCCTCTAAATCAACATCTAGAACAAAAACCCTCTCACTTCCTTCAATAATTGAAGATGATATCTTTGATCTATAGGAGGATACATTCTCATCAAAATTCATATCTTGACTCACCATAATTTTTCATTGTGTTGGAGTGTAGATCCTTAAGATTAAGAACTCTCATTGTGTCCAACAAAATAATATACTATCACAAGTTACATCTTGATCCTCCCCTTTGTTAGGGGCTTGATCAGTTTTGAATCTAAATGAACATAAAATTGGACCATTAGCAACCTAAAACACTTCAATATCCTTCATATAATCTTCATGGGCCAAAATATTCAAACACCACATCAAGTTTTTTTCAGTACATCTTACAGACATGATTACAAATCCATACAAGACCCAGATAATTGGATCAAATCTATCAAAATCACAAAGCTAAAAGTATGCAAAAATCACATCCATCTTGAAATACCAATGTTGTAGTGAAAAAAACAACCCATATAAGGCCTTCAACAAAGTGTAAACATGGGTTTCTTTCCCATACACCTTAAAAAATCTATCAACTAAATCAAAACCCTTAACAAGGTCAACTCCCTCTTTTTGAGAGAATCCAACAACCTTTTCATAGTATTCTCAATACTTCCATTAATTGCAAGCTTAGAATCAATAATTGATGAGAATATCTGGGCACATACATCATCGAATACTTGCCAACTCGGTTTGTATTTTTTCTTCTCTATGGTTGTCTTGCTGAGAACTCATGGAGAAATGCACAGGTTGTGATGCATCCTACTTGTTGATGTTGCTTATATGAATCAATTAGGGATATTAGCAAAAACTAGAAACTTAAACTGCTATTGAACATGTCAATTGGAAACAATGTAATCGGCACAAAGTCATGCAGCTAAAGATTTACACATCCTTGTGTCAATTGAATCAGTTTTATTAGGATTCACCTTGGTTTGTTCAGGTTTGGGTTGAGAATGGCTATGAGAACAGAAATTTATCTCATTTTATCAGAGCCATATGTCCTTGCTCATGTTCTCTAAAGTAGGTGATAGACTATAATGAATGCTTATTTGGTGTTAACTACATCAAAAACTTGTTACTCTCTCTATTACAATGGTTGCATTAGTTTAATTAGTCCTAAGTGCACCTTCCTAGGTCCCTGTTATTGTGTGGGTACCTTTGATACCCAGACAAACAAGACTTCTTGAAAAGGGAGCTAATAATGCTTGGTGCAAGGATTGGAGCAAGGATTGGATCACCTATGGCTGCATGGTTTGATCGTGTTTGTAAAGGGTGCCTTCCTAGCCTTTGTCTTGCTACTCGCCCTGCAGTTTGAGCAGGGAGCTCCAATTGAGTGTTCCATTTCCACATAGAGTTGTTTTGATGTGTACATATTTATCTCACGTATGTTGGAAGTGTCTTTGGATTACTATAGAATTGAGCAAGACAGTTGCAACTCTGTGGATGTTGAAATAATTTATTGTCATTACTATTCATGGGTTGTTTTCTGAGCATTTGTTATCTCCTTGCCTTGCCTATATAGAGAAAGTGAACTGTGATAGCTGTGAGTTCTGGAAAGCAGACTCTATTTCCTTTATTGGATATAAAATCCCAAAGAAAAGGATTCAAGACACAACATGGATCGGGAAGAAAAACAAGAAATTGGACAACTCGGTATTATAAAAACATGTGCATTGTGCAAAGGTTTCAATTTCTTTATTCAAGCTTTAAAAGAGGTTTATGCTAGGTAATGGACAAAATTGATCTAAAATATGGATTGAAGTTGCTTGCATTTGTTAAAGGTCTCATTAGAGGAAATTTCAACTCAAAATGGGCCTCCTAAAATGAACTAATAAAATAATAGTTAAAATAATAAAATAATATTTATTAATTTTGGAGGAAGTAAAGAAAAAAACTACTTTTTTGTTTGTATTTTTTACATATCTCCCCGTGTTTTTACTCAAATTTTGATCGGGAGAGCTCATTGGATGCGGAATTGAATTCCGCATCCAACGAGTACCCACTCGGCATACTTTTGACAGACCCTGCTACCCCAAAAACAATAAATACTTGAAAAAATGGAATGATGATGTCATCATTACGTTTTTTAAGGTATTTCTTATTTTTGGGGTAGCAGGGTCTGCCAAAAGTATGCCGAGTGGGTACTTGTTAGATCCAGAATTTAATTCCACATCCAATGAGCTCTCCCGATCGAAATTTGAGTAAAAACACAGGGATATATGTCAAAAATACAAACAAAAAAAGTAGTTTTTTTTATGATACCTATCCCCAAATTTATATTAAAAAAGCGTTTAAGACCTATACGGTATTTCAAATTTAAAGCAATTTCATTGGCTAACACATGATGATATGGAATTTGAAGAAAAGTTAAAAGGCCCATTTTGAGTTGAAATTTCCTCTAATGTGAACAGGAGGATTATATTTTGGAATAGTTCCAAGTTTTCTACAGATAGAAGCCTTCTGAAGGTTCTATGGATTCAAGTTTTCAAAGACTTGGAAAAGTTCAGATTATTAAATAAGAAATCAAGAGTTATTCCTAAAAAAAAATGATATAGGCACCATGCATCATCAATGACAGCAAAGACACTTTTGTTCAACTATTTGCAAACACAAACTGTCAGGTATCAGAAATATTGTAGTTAAAATTTGAAAGACAGTTGGAATTCAAGGCAATGAAAATATATGAGCAGATTAGTGCTAGGATAATCATTGTTCTAGATAATCTAAGGTTAGGGACCATTAAATTATTGTTGGTTCAGTGTAGTGAAAACACCAAGTCTGCAATCTAAAACAAATGTGAGCATATTCTCTCAAGCTTGAGACATGTTCACCTTTCTTTGCTCCCCTTCACACAATGAGGAAACATAGATTCTCTTTTTCGGCCCACATAACTAGCTTATTTATTTCTCCTATGATCTAGACATGAGGTGCATAGCTCTCTTATTCAACACCAACACAAACTTCTAGCATTTGAGGCCCCTCAGCTGTCTGATCAAGGGATAAACAAATTACTTCACTTTTCCACTGTATCCATGAGACATTATGAGCAGGCACTATCACATAAGAATGGGAAAACTACAACATAGGGGTCAATCAATAAATGCATTATCTATTAAGTAACCCTTGTTTTAATTGACTTGGCCAAGGAGGGTGATATTGATAGAAAACATTACCTCATAGACTTGGTTTTCCTTGCATAGATCAGTATATTACCAAAATATTCCTCTCTTTCATGGCCTTGGATGGTAGCATAGAAATATTGTAGCCTTGATCTCACCTCTTAGATATTCCATTGTTTGATGGTAAGTAAACAAGGTAACGACATAAACATCAAAAGTTACTAAGAATGGCATGTCTTCTTATATTGACAAATGACAGTTTGAAAGCTGGGCATATGTTGATTCAAGTTTATGTCAATGCAAATTCCAACATGCTTGTGGCTAATTGCTCATGGCTCTTCCACTATTCTTTCTAGGTTCCAACCATTTATGCAAATGACCATATTAATATATGACCTAAGAACTTTAGTCTCTTCAATATCCTTTCTCTCAAACATGACAACACCATATACACCTAGAACATCATTCTGGTATTAGCAATATCAAGTGGTTATGGAAGACCATAAAATTACCATTACTTATTTGTAAAGATATCACATGTTAATGGATAAATGCTGAAATTACCTCATAATGGGTGACCATAGAAAAAACCGCCTATGATCAGGTAGCTTCAGACAAGTCTGATCAACAATGTTAACTACCATCAACTTTAGGTTCCCTTTATAGATAAAACATCAAGTAGGTCTGGTGACAATATAATTGAATAGGTTCTCTCTGGTTTACTGGTATCAATTAAGTACCTATTTGATCTTCCCATTCTACTAAGTAACCTTGCACGACACTGCATAGACCACCACTTATTGGTGTAGTGATAACCTTTCTCATATGTATGTTGATGAATCTCTGATGCCACCATTGCCTGAAACGCAGACCTGAGTATATAATTATGTATTTTTCTCTATTTAAAAAAACCCTATTTATATAGAAGGTGGACATATTCTTATGAATGGAAAACAATGGTAGGTGTTTCTAAAAACCCTATTTTGTTTCAAGGTGCAGTGTGCCCATGGTTGGAACTGATGTCTGTGTAAACTGATCTGAATCAATTGAGTAAGGACAATTAAAAATGATGTCACAGACTCTAAGTTGTCAACCATATGAGAAAACAGTGTACATGGCCCAAGTATCAGACAAACATTAGACATTGACTGTAACTCTATGAGACTTCAATATCTTAATTAGAGATTGACATGAAGCATGCCAACTATGATTGCATTAGAGAACAATGGTGAATCTCTAAACACGCTTTGCCACCTGATATTTCTTGTGGCATGTTTCTGCGTTGGAACTCAGGAGCTTTACATAGAAGGTGGACCCTATCTTGTGAATGGAAAACTATGGTGGATGTTATGAAGCCCCATTCCGTCTCAAGGTACAATGTACCCAGTGTTAAATATGATGTATGTATGTAAACTGATTGGAATCAATGAAGTTTGAACAATAAAAGATTATGTGATGGACTAAGTTGCTGACAAAGAGATAAAATAGTAAACATTGAAAAGTATTAGACAAACAATAGATATTGGCAATAGTTCTACAATTTTAATGATTCAAAAGTTAGGGTTTTTCCTGTCTATACAACTCTGGAAGAAATGAACATGGTGTATCCTAGCTCTTTCAGAAGAACACCATAACAAAAGATAACCAATCATTCTCTATACCTTTACCTTGAGAGATTGCTCCTTTTCTGCTCAAATCCAACAGAAGATGGCACACAACTCTCAAGGATTGAACATGAAGACTCATCCCCTCCCAAAAGAATAGAAGACCTCTAAGAAAAAAGCCATTATGAGAAAAGAGCTATTGGAAATGATCAGTGTTATATTCAAAATGTGCAGTGTTGACTATAGAAATCGACCCAAACTTGATTAAAATTTCTAGATAAATCTCATCAAGCTTTGGTCTAGCAACAAGGTTGAGTGCTCACAACAATGATGGCTCAGGATTAAAACCCAAAAGTCTTGCTCCCAATACAGTTGATCAAAGTGTTTCAAGATGAGAGTCAGATCAAGGTGGCTACACTACTTCCAAAGTGTTAAACTAAGATGTTTTCAGTGCTAATGCAGTCTTCTATGTGAATGAGACTAAGTGAATGAGACTAAGTGCAATTCTTGGGTGACTTTGACAAAATTATTGATCAAAGTGTTTCAAGATGAGAGTCAGGTTAAGGTGGCTACACTACTTCCAAAGTGTTAAACTAAGATGTTTTCAGTGCTAATGTAGTCTTCATTCTGTGAATGAGACTAAGTGCATTTTTTGGGTGACTTTGACAAAATTATTAACCAAGAGGTATAATTGCAACAGATCTCTCATAAAATTCTCCCACCCAATCCAATCAGAAAGAGGGTTAAAAACTTCAGTTAACTATACAAGTAAAAATGTTTAGAATTTGATGAGTGGTGATTTATGAAAACTCAATTCAAGCAATAAGAGAACCAATTGAATGAACCATATCTAATACCTTGTCCGCTATTCACCATAGAACACTGATAATGTTATAGGGAAATGATTTGACATAGAGTACCAACCATGCGACCATTACTTACATCCCTCTACCATAACAACCCAACATAAATGGATAATCCTAGAATCTAATAAAATGGGTAATAAAAAATGCCATTAAAAGCCAACCATATCGCGGCTGCTTAGCCAGAGCTTTTTCGATAAGATAAATAGAATAGTATATTCATCCATCTGTTATGAATTTCCTGGTCGACATAGTTTCCCTTTATTCTTCAAGGAAACGTAACTTTCCATTTCAGTTGGGGTTAGTCTCTCCCACTATTATATTAGTTACCGAAATGAGCCAATTAAATATGGCTTCAACCGATCTAAGTACACAAGTCATTACATAAAGCAATTTGGACAAAATATCTATGTAAATAAACTCAAAATTTCACAACCTAGATAAGCTAAATACATTGCATCTCTTCCTATTCTTACAGAAGAAGCAGAGATCGAAAAAATGTAGAGAAAGACAAATAATTGAAGGGGATTTGTGAGTACTGATCATCTCCATCCTTGTCAAACAAATTGAAAGCCTCCATGAACTCAGAGATCCGTTCCTCTATTAGCTTGTCCATCATTTTCACGTAATGTAAGCAGATAGAGTGAAATACCAAAATTTTAATCGTATTATCCATAAATCCTAGGAGAAATACCAAATTTTCAACCTATTATCCATAAATCCGGAAACCATCTTCATTTCTCCTCCCAATCGGAAAAAAATGGGTGAATTTGGGCAAATATCTCTTGCAAATCGGAAAAATTCGGGCGAATGTGGGAAAAAATCAATATTTTCATGGGCTAATATTCATTTTCCAGTTTTTCCCTCTTTCTGGATGAATGTGATTTACCTTGGGGCAACTATATATAAAATAAATAATGGGCGAATTTATTAAATAAAATAAAAACATTTTAATATAAAAATTCTCCCACCTTTTTTTGTGTAACCCTTAAAATTTGCCATCGGGTTAAAATTCGCCCTTAAAATCATCCTTGCCAATAGTTTCAAAAGATAAACCAGTCTTCATTGATACTAAGATCTCAGACATATTCATGGAGGTTTGAAATAATATGATTCAAGGACAGCAGCAAAATGATATAAAGAGTTCCTGTATGGAGAAAAGAGAGGCAATTGAAGATGAAGTTCAGTGCAGTATTGAAGCTAAAGAACATTCAGAAATTCCTGTGACCTTGACAGAGCATATGAAGGAGGATGAAGAAATATTCAAGAAGCTGAAAATCCCATGGATACCAGAAGGGATGCAGCCAATAGTAGAAGGTAAATGCATTGATTCTGAAAAGGAAAATCTGCAAAGGAGTATTAAACAATACAAACATCAAATTGAGTACCTGCATGAAAGCAATGAAGGATTAGTGAGTGCAAATAAAAGACTAAGAGAAGATCTGGAAGAGTTAATATTCATTATCAGGAACTGATTTCATTTTCTAAAGAGGCTCTCAAAAGAAAAAGACAGACAGAGAATCAGTTTATAGAACTAAAACAAACTATCCGGGTGCTGACACAACAGAAAGAGGAGCTGACAAAAAGAGTTGCAGATTTGGAAGTAGACCATCAGAAAGCTAGAAGGAAAGCCCAGGATTTAGAGGGAATTGCTCTTTTAGCAGAGGCAACAAAAGACTTGTAAAAGTACTTTAGGAAGAGTAGTTATTAGTTAGTTTGAAAAAGTTATTTCATTTTTGTATAATGACAGTTTATATTGAAGAGTTCGATAGATAGCCTAAAAGTAGTTAGGGTTCAGTTATGCAACTGTTTTTGAAGGAATAGGATAAATGTAAGTCTGAAAAAGGACCAATGGTTCGATTTTTGTTGCAAGGGGAGGCTATCAGGCTGTGGTTTATGAGCTAAGTGTAAAGATTCTTATGTGTTTTTGATGACTAAATTATGAAATATATGCAACTATATGCCCTTTTAGACTTTTGACTGGTTTCATTTCTAATTTGTGTTAAGTACTCAGTTGGTATACTCATTTCCTGTTTAACGTTTTTATGCTTGAAATGCTTGCTAATTGTGGGCAGAACTCAGTACTGTGATTATTATGTTTGGATTATGATTTATATGTTATGCATCTCAGTCTTTCAAATTCTCATGATTTAGTGTTTGCTTTGGTTTCATGAAGTTTCTACCCTCTTGTTTACAAACTGTACAACCAAAACCTTAGAAAAACCTATTTTACTTTATTATGTTTATTGAGATTGTGTTGGCTTGTTCTTTTGTAGTCTGAGAACAATTTTTGGCACTAACACATCCATTATAATTGAAGGACAAATAGTATGAGAGGGGTGATATATAAGTTTAGGATTAGGAATAATGGGTTATTGTGGTTATGTTACAAGGGGTTAGGAACTACACAGATTACAAGTTTTACAAGTCAAAGTTCATATTAGAAGTTATAGGTGTTATATATTTTCATAATTATAGATTAGGGGTTGTATGGTTTTTGTTAGGTTTACATGGCTTAAGGGTGATTATTGTTATAATAATTAGATATGATAAGGTTGATGGGTTAGGGGAAATAGGGGTTAGAGATGTTATAAATTACGAGTCATATTAGTTAAGGGTTTTAGGGAATAGGAGTTTATGATGGTCATGTAAAAGAGTTTATAAGGGTTGCATTGTTAAGATTTAGAGTATTTAAGGGTTAGGGGTAAGGGGGGTTATATTAGACTTTATAAGTACTATGGGTTGATAGGGGATATATGGTTTATAGATTATGGATTACATGGGCTATATGAGTTATGTGTTTGATTATAGTGGTTACAGTTATGATTAGTAATTATAACAGTTAGGTATATAGGGTTAGTGAATAAGTAATTGTATATGCTAGAAGTTGATAAAATTTATATAGGTGATATGGGCTATGTATTATCGTGGTTAGTGGTTATAAATATAATTGTAAGTGGATTAGAGAATTGAGGTTATATTAAGGGATATAATGGTTATATATTAAAGGTTATGGGATATCAAGGGTATATTATATTATCATAATGGTGGTTGCATGAATTATATTAAGGTTATATTTAAGAGGATTTATATGGTTTAGTAGTTATGGTTCATAGAGGGTATTGACTACAGGGGTTAAAACAATAATATGTGTTGGGGATTAGATGTTTTATAAGGAGTATAGGTTATATGTTAATGGTTATAGTGATTAAGGACTAAAACATTTTTATGTATTATAATTTCTGCAGTGATAAATTTTATCAATAAAATTGGATAATGCTTAAAAATATGGAGGCATTAAGGTTTAAATATTACGTACCAAATGTAAAAATAAATATAATGATAATGATAGGAATAGGCTAATGAAAAGTCAAAGTGTACATACCCCTTCACCTCTTCACCAATCAATGTATGTAAGTATAACGAAAGGCTCATTGTAATAACCATTCTAGAAGCTAATCATTGTTCAATATATTCTTATACAATGCAAAAATATTCTAGCAACTAAATAGTAGAAATAAGGGTTGTTTCTTACATTGGTATCAAAGCCATTGATTTGACTAGATTTTGTGGTTTCTTCAATAGACCAATCTTTACACCACAAAACCATCAAATTCATGCTTACTATGTTGTAAGTTGTTGAGACCATCAATTGAGTTTTGTGCAATTATTAGTTTTGTCGTATAGTATATTTATCTATATCATGAAACTAAAAGTACTAGTGTTGAATCTGTTAGGATTATAATCCTCCCTTGTCCAAACTAGTCAATTAAGCCTAACTTAGGAGTCATTTTAGTCATTATTAAGTCACAAGTACCATTGGGTCCACTTGGCCTAATTGGGCCACATGTACCAGTCACTAGAGCATGGGGAAGGCACCTTTTCTCACCTACCACATTAGTTAGACTAGTTTAACTAATTCTAATTGATTGAGCCTCTGATTTAGACAACTGGAGTTAGCTAGTTAAGCTCTGATAGTGATTTAGACATGTCCAGTTTTCCATGTAGTTAGATTGAGTCAATCAATTCAAATTTTCTACGATGTATTCGAATTGTGTGGTTATTAATACCAGTGTATTGCATTGTAATAATTATAGATTTAATTTTTTTTATTAATGAAAGCATTATACAACTGCAACCATTTTATTTCTCTGATACCATATTAAATTGAGCTCACACGAATCTATGAACCAATACAAAAATCCAGGAATTATGTGGTAAGATCTTCGCTTCTGGTGCAGAGCTAGAATGTTTTTGAGTTTTTTTGCTCAAATTGCTTTATAGATCCAACATGAAATCTGTAGAAGAAGAATTGCCTTGTCCTGCCAAGGCTCTGATACCATATTAAAAATTGATCTAATCTAGAAGAAGACATTTGAATCTCTGATATTGAAGAAAAACTATGTTGCACTTCCTTGCAAACATTCACCGGTGATTCTCCTTTAAATTCTGTGCAAAATTTTCCAATGATTGGTTCTGAAAGTGAAGAGGAATTAGATTTCTCTCCCTCTAATGTTGCTGCTGGTGTGCATATAAGTAATACCTTGTATATTTTGGAAAAAAAGATCATATTATAGGAGTGATCCATTCACTCTTATTGATCTAGATCTTCTAGCAAATTCCTACAGGATTGCATGCACCAATACTCAAAATTTTGAAGGAGAAAACTGTGCATCTACCATCTTGGTGGACCACACTTTTGGATATGATATGAACTTATTTGGATATGATATGATATTTTTTGGATCTGATTGGATATTATTTTGTTCGAATTTTAAGTTCCAAGAGCCTTCAGTCATGCTAGTAGCTGGTCTCATCAATTTTGGTGTGACAAACCAAGTACTGCTAGCCTCTTTCAAACTTGTTGCTGGGGATTTGATGTTGGTTTCATCTGATGAGTTTGATGATATGATATTTTGTGAATCATTGGTTATTTATGAAGCTATATCAGATTATGGAGCTCAAGAATTCTCTCTCCACAGTCCCAGGGATTCTCTACCTTTGTATTTGATCACATGTCCATCTCCTCACAGAACTAGTAAAGATGGAGACATTCTTCATTCGCCTGGACACTTGCTCCTAACACTTGGAGCTGATATTAGCTCACATGGTTTTCTCTTCAAGGCTGCAATATATCAGTTTCTTGGGTTTTCCTCACATGATTCAAATTCTCAAGCACTTTTTCTCTCTTATCATTTGATTTCAGTTGCCCTACATGGGTTCAATTTTCATCCAACAACTATCTATATTTCTGATTTAGTTGAGCATATTCTTCTTCTTCCAAAGAAGAATATTCCTCCAGACATAATAATTTATTTTGGATGGATAAGTTCACATGCCAGGCACCAGGATACCTGTGCATAGGAGAATAAGCTTGATCATGATTCTTGCTTAGTTTGAGGGGGGAGGTATTTTTCCCATGAGGTTTTTCCCCGTTTCTTTGGTTGTATTAAGCAGTTAATTTTTACATTTTAGCTGTAATGGGTGACCTTTGGTCTTAGTTACCAGGGCACAAAGTTTTCCAAGTTAGCATTCAAGGGGGGGGGGGGGGTTAGGATTATAATCCTCCATCGTCCAAACTGGTCAATTAAGCCTAACTTAGGAGTCATTTTAATCATTAACGAGACACTAGTACCATTGGGTCCACTTGGCCTAATTGGGCTACATGTAATAGTCACTAGAATGTGGGGAACTCTAATTGAGGCTAACTGCCACCGAATGCACTTGCATGCATCAATTTAGGTTCCTCCTAGACCAATCCCTACAATTTAGGAGCCACTGGGAATGTCGACACCGACCTCCTTCAGTTGAGTTCAGTTGGTGACTAGTCAGGCCTAGATATGAGTTTGTTACATTTAGTTACAGTCAGTTATATTTAGTTAGCACCAATTTTTGCATGAATTCATGTGGAAAGGTGCCTTTTCTCACCTACCACTTGAGTTAGACTAGTTTAACCAATTCTAACTAATTGAGCCACTAATTTAGACAATTGGAGTTAGATAGTTAAGATTCGATAGTGACTTAGACATGTCCAGTTGTCCATGTAGTTATATTGAGTAAATCAATTAGAATTTTCTCTCATGTATTCGAATTGCCTAGTTATTAATACCAGTGTATTGCATTGTAATAATTATCCATTTACTTTTTTATTAATGAAAGCATTATACAGCTACAACCATTTTATTGCACCGTTTCATATCAAATTTTGAGGAAATTTTTTGTGAGATCTATTTGTGAGTTTTGTCTTGGTTCATAGATTCTCATGAGCTCAATTTAATATAATCAAAGAAAACACAAGAAGATATAGCCACCATAACTACCTTACATCACACATCCACTTGTCATCATAACAAGTATGTGTTACGTGACAAACATAATTCTAACAAAATATTTTACCTATTAGTTTGATAATGTTTGTGGTGGGTTGGACTTAAAAAAATTTCAGTGCAGTGTTCTTAATGTTTCCTAATTATTATATAGGAATTGCAATGAATTTATGACCGTGCTAAATTCTAGTCTCAATTGAAATTGCATAGAGTTAAATAAGTTGTTGATTTGATGCAGTTAGTGAGAGAATGATGTACTTTTTAATTGTATTCTATTAGATTATTCTGATTTATTTCTACAGTATGACACTTGACCTTTTTTCACAGTATATATTTTGTGGGTATATCTACTCATCTTATGATTTTTTTAATCCAGGAACTCAGTGTTATGTAGGCCAAAGAACATGCCATGTGAAGAAGATTATATATAATTCCAAGGGAACTACTTAGGGGAAGGGTAGCCAAGACGCTCGTATCACATACAAAATCTAATGCACAATATAAATGAATCCAAAGAGTAGAGAAAAAATGAGAAACATTGCACTA